>BSUD01000004.1:153164609-153185772 GCA_033239045.1 Fagopyrum esculentum | reverse complement strand
ATATATATATATATATATATATATATATATACATACACTCACGTACCCACATATATATATATATATATATATATATATATATATTCAGTTCTTTCAAAAATGCATACATATCATTTCATTCAACAGGTATCCTACAGTACAGAGAAGAGAGTCTGCAGAAGAGGAGACAGGTACTCACGGTGGCTTTCGTTCGGCTGCTGTTCTGGCCTAGAGGAGAGGCGGACTGGAGCAGCGGTGGTCCGGTTGCGGCGCCGCTACAGACCGAGGCGGAACAGCGGGTCAGCAAGCGCAGCAACGAGAGGCAGAAAGCGAGGGCAAGGAGGCAAAACTTACCGGAACTATTGCAGCGGTCGGTGGCGATGGGCTGGCGGACTCACCTCGTCACGCGTCGGCACAGGGGAAGGGCTCAGCAGGAGGCGGCGGTTCACTGGATGCGGCTCGGTGGCTTCGGTTGCTGCACCACTACGGGACTGAAGGGTTGGCTCTTCTTCGTTTTTTTTTTCCTTGCCCACGGCCTATTGAGTCGCGTTTCGGATGGGTGGTTCGTCCCTGTGGTAGACACCCGGAGGACTCGAGTAGGCTGCGTCGCTGGCTGGTGCGAGGGACAGAGGGTTGTCGTCGGCGGAATCTCTTGTGGCCGGCTGGGCGGTGCTCTAGAGGGTCGACAGAGACGACGGCGGACTCGATGGCGGCTCCGATGCTACTGCAGCCCTCCTCCGGTATCGTCTCACTGCTGGTGGTCGACAGAACCGGCGGCGGCAATCTTGGTGGTCGGGTGTGGCGACCGACTCGTGATATGGGCTGGTTCAGGGCTTCGTGAAGAGCAGCGGAGGTTGGCTGTTGAGCGGCATAGCGTATCACCAGGGAGAGGTAAGGTTAGGGTTAGTGGGATGACTAAATGGGTTGTTGGGCCGGATTCAGTGGTATGGGCCAGAAACAATTTGGCCCGGTTCTGCTCATTTAACTAATACGGAAAATAACTAGATCGTTACTCGCCCGAAACCGCTGTTTTATTTTAATTTAAAGGTACGGAATTATTTCCGGTTACAACATTATCATTTTATGTAATTCAAGATCACATAAAATGATAGAAATTATATTTCGTTTTATTTTATGTTAAAGGATAAAAGTTGACGGATCGGATTCCGGGTGAATCCATTTTTAAACGGAGTTTAAAATTTCGGGTATTACAAAAACCGGACCGGACCGTAACCCGGGTTTTCAAAAAACATGGACCGTAGACCGGACCGTAAATTCCGGTCTGATTTTCAAGTCTGGTCCGGTGTCCCGGTCCGGTTTTATGGCCCTGTCCGATTTTGCACAGCCCTAGATATGATATCCTCATCCTTTTTTCCGGAAATAAGAAAATGCAGTTCCTCTGCTCTGTCGCTCTGCATCGTTCTTTGAAATCCTTGTCAACTGATTCAATGGTGGTTTGTCGTTGAAGATCTAGCATACATAAGTCCATTCAATCACAAAGAAAACGGTGTTCCTGTTATCATCGTCAAAAAAAAAAATTCGCATTGAAATCGCGCAATTCGTGTTCCGAAGTAGTAAATTGTAATTTTGTTTTGAATGTTGTGTATGTCGGTATGATTGTGAACTGTTTTTAATTTATTTACACATTATTTTTGGGGTTTGCTGTAAATATACGTTTATGTAGTGTATAACTGATTCGATATGTTGCTGATTTATGACAGTGGTGTTTGTTATGTATATGTTGTATTCGACTTATGTTAGAGATGTAATTTGTGTACATGTTATGAATTATGTGTGCTTATGTATTAATATAAACACATAACTCGAACTCCACATAAACTGTTGTTTGTGATGTTCTATATTGTGTACGTTGCTGCATATTCTCTCTTCAATTTTGTGTGTTTATGTATCCAAATATTGTTACGTATTTTTTGTTTGTAGCACGCATGTATCTAAAATATGTATATTTATATATAAATTATGTATTATTTTTGTTTATGTATCACTTTATTCTTAATTTGTGTACTAGTTGGTTTGTGTAAGTAGAAGAAGACGAAGGTTGCAGACGGCGAAAAGAAAGTAGAAGAAGACGAAGGTTGCAGATGCAATTTGAAGCCGACGGTTGAAGACGAGTGTTGAAGATACCCGTTGAAGACGAAATATGAATACGTGTGTTGAAGATGTAGGTTGAACGATTTCTTTTTGATTCCTAAAATTTAGCAATCGATTGATACAAAGGCGCTCAAAACAAATACGGAAATCTCAAATATTCAGTTACCAAATAAATTGAACGTTTTTTTTTTGTAGTTTAATATATTATTTTTAATTAACTATCCTTAACTGCTATATTAACTACATAATTAATATCAGCCTTTATCATTTATTTATCTTTATTTTTAATTGTTAATTGAAGGGGTCTAGTTTATCTACAAGATACAAAAAGTGTCTTATTACACCAATATTCTCATTGTCGATAAGGGATGTGTGACCGAAACATGTGGCTCGTCTGAATCAATATGTGCAACGGGATCCCTATACCGGGCATAATGCGGTTGAGGTGGAGATGCAAATAGATCTGGCCGATCCGAGGTCTTTGGAGAATAGTCCGGAAAGCCCAATGGAGTGAAGCTCGACGACGTAGGCAATGATGAACCAACATTATAAGAAAGATGGGTGTATCGTGGAACCTCGGGTGTAGGTATATAAGATGAAGATGATCCTCCTGTAGCACTCCTATGAAAGAAGTATGGGTCAATGGTTGTTGTATTCACTACGATAGCACCTTGACTTGACACGTAGTTGCAATACGTATCCACGTTTTGGCTCAACCCATCAATATCTTGTGAACTATGTAGACGACGAGCATTGCTTGCCATTTCTCGCCCCCACACTCCTACATCGGTCACATATTGTCCCTGCAAATAAAAAAATAGAGAATGTGAGAAGTTTGATTATAAATGCGTATAATTGTTTTTCACAATTGCTTACCATCATGTACAAATTTGGGCCCGTCGGATGATAATATCCCGTAGGATTTAGCCTTGTCGGGAAAATGAAATGAAGTGTGATGTTATTATACCAACACATGTAATCCCGTTATGCTTTAGGCAATGGGACAATAAGATTATGTGATATGACAATGGATATACATATAAGTCAATATAATTCAATTTCACTTTATGACAAAACACCATTTTTGGTCTCCACCAAAATGATTTCATACTTGTGACATGACAATCGAATTGACACGGTTCATCCACACCTTGACAAATTGACCATGAAATTCCGCCCGATTGTAGTCTGGTTTTGCTCTTCGGTCCAACTTGTGTAGTTGTTTGTTATATTCACAGGGACGTGGTATCGATGGTGGATACACAAACTATAGCATGACCCGATCCGGTCAATGTCACTCCACTATGTCGAAACATATAAGTGGAACCTCTGTCGTATATATATGGGACCCCGATTGGCATATCTCTAGAAGAAGTTCCAATACGTCCAATGTATAAGGAATCCATGTGTTCTATTAAAATATAAGCATTGTTAGGATGTATGTTATGTTAATGTAATTTATATCGACAAGTATGATCATAATCAAGATAACCTCATTATGTAATTGTTTGTTCAAAGCATCTCGCTAATACTCGAGAGTGCGAGGTGAATGTCCATAACTCTAGGAACAATGTTTCCACCTTACAAAAGGATTAATCAAATTGTAAGTTACTGATTTGGTGAAAGAAAC
This sequence comes from Fagopyrum esculentum, assembly GCA_033239045.1. NCBI lineage: Eukaryota > Viridiplantae > Streptophyta > Magnoliopsida > Caryophyllales > Polygonaceae > Fagopyrum > Fagopyrum esculentum. The sequence goes on along the minus strand of BSUD01000004.1, from coordinate 153,182,051 downwards.
ATATCTTTGGATGAACAAATATAAGCTTACCTTCTGGCTAAACAATCATCACCGGTAATAAATTGGGAGCCAAACCGTAGATTTTTCAGTCCCAACTAAATCTCTAACCTCCCTAGCTGCTTTCCATATAGCCATATTCTTAGCAGTTTGTCCATCTCCGTCTAATGAGATGAATGTATAAAGCGGTCTCTCAATTACCATCCACTCTCACGCCCACGACTATAAAAAAAAAAACATACTAAGTCAGCAAGTGATGCATGTAATTAATTGACTAATTGACTAATTAGTCAATTGGCTCCATTAAATTGGTAAATTGTAAGTCAGCAACTATAAAAAAATATAGATTTGCCATCTTTCCTTAATTGACTAATTGTAAATTGGTAGCTCGTTGATGAAAACTCTAAATTTACAATTATTATTTTTTGTGATAATGTTAAGTTTGAGGCCTTGACTATTTATAGATTAAATTAAAATGGTTAATTGTCATGTCGTCGAATTTGGCTCCATTCGATTTCATAGAAATTAGAATAAAAAGTTAAATATTATAATTTATAGGATTATAGTGAATTTTTTTCTTCGTCTTAATCTCGTCCCCACCAAACGGACCCTTACTAACATTTTGGATCGTGTTTGTGTTGATTTCATAATGTTTTTTCTAATATAATTTTTAAAAGTTTTTATCTAAAAAATAATGTTAACTTAATTATATATATTTTTTAATTATTTGTAAGGGTTATTTATTTGTTAATAAAACTTTTTTCTTACTATTTTAGGTTATAAACTAGAGGCACTAAACTCATATTATATTATGTTTGAACTTGACAAATATTAATTATCAAAATGATTTTAATATAATATTATTGCTTAAAAATTTTAATTTGAAAATAAAGTTTTGCTATTAATATTTTAATTTATGGTTGCTAATTTCTATATGTTCCATTTAAGCAATTACAATTCAAATTATTGAAAAGTTTATTTATCATAAATGTATATTATTGATATAAAATATTATTCTTAAAGAGGGGTGTTATTTGCACGGTTCAAGATTTTGTTAACGCACCACTCATACGCAAACAAAAAAATAAAAATAAAAAATTCCTGACATCACGGTTACGGAACCCGTAACCGTGAAGGTGTCAGATTTTTTTTTCGGGTTAGAAATCATGTAAAAAATTATCACGGATCTTGAACTTTTGGTCACGGTTACGGATCCCGTAACCGTGACATTATAATGGTTACGGGATCCGTACGAGTGATGCAATAACGAAATCTTGAATCGTGAAAATACGACTTCCATTCTTAAATAAGACTCGCATGTTATAATTTCCATATCTTCCCCTCTTTTTTTGAAAAGTTTATTTGTGGTTGCTATTAATATTTTGGGCGTGCAAGTGGGCCGGATGAGATGGGCTTCTTTTTGGGTTGCTTGAATAGTTGGATTCTTTCTCTTGGACTCTATTTGAATTAATTTTATGGGCTTTTGCAAGATAGATATATATGACTTTTAAATAATTATTGATCGTTTTCGGGTATTTATTGTTTCCCTTAAATTGTCAAGCTCGTCTTATTGCGTTGCATCATCCTTCCCTTCTTGACTTCGATTTGTCTCCAAGGCAACGTTGAGTTCGTCAAGCGCTTAGGCATAAGGATCAATACCGAGAGGTACTTGACAAGAAAAGAACGGGTAGGAGGATGGGGCATTAAATTAGGCGAGTAGAACAATTGAACCAATAAAAAGTGAGAAAATCGCGCCTGGATGACAAAGGAACTTGTGATAGCCGAGGCCCGATATCGGGCCCACGTTGGTATGGGCAAGTGTAGAGGTGCAGAAATAGGAGAAAGGAGTGGCATGAAAGACAAGCCCTTTTTATCGGAGGTAGTATCATGGACGCAGGGAAAAGGAGGTATCTGACTTTGCCAACATAGACAACACGAGAGATCAAATATAATATTTATACGTGGATTGTTAATATACTGACATATAAGTCTAAATTATCTCACATCGAGTACTTGAAGTTTTACTAAATATAAATATGTTCTAAATAAATATCCATGCTATAAACTAGTTTTTATTATACTGAGTTGTCACATATTTATTTATTTGAACTTTATTTTTATTAGAGTTTTGAAACTTGACGAAATGGCATGCCGGTAATTAGTTATTATTTTTATGATACTGAGTTAACGTTCATTTGAAGTAACCTATACGAAATTATAATGCCATTGGTGGAAGCACGTAACTAAACTTCATGAAATGTCAACGGCTTGCAATACTCAATACTCAATCTCTCATCCGTTTTCCACCGGGACTCCTTACGGTGTCCATCTCGCCGGAAAATCGATTTCTTTGCGCCGGCGATGTGGGAGTTCTCCAAAGGGTGAAGTTCAAGTGGTAAATCAGGCGGGACTTAAGGAAGTTTCGACTGTGGATTTGCAGGAGAAGGTGAGGTTTCTGTACGATGATTTGCCCCATGTATTTGGTGATCGGGGAATCGACCGGACGGCGTACGACGATCACGTCAAGTTCAGAGACCCAATCACCAAGCATGATAGTATTGGAGGCTACTTGTTTAACATTGCTATGTTGAGGGCCTTGTTCTCGCCCGATGTTACCCTCCATTGGGTTAAGCAGGTAAAACTCCATTATCAATATGCTAATTGGCTGAACAAGCTGAGTCTTAGCATGCTCAAGCCGAGCTTTTGACAAGCAGAGACCGAGCTGAGCCCGAGTAGCTATCAGCCCGAGTTATATAGCTCTAAGTTGGTGATTTCATGCTTATTGTAGACTGGACCTTATGAAATCACAGCAAGGTGGACCATGGTGATGATATTTGCTCTTCTTCCATGGAAGCCCGAGCTGGTGTTTACCGGCACATCTGTGATGACCATCAATCCACAGACAGGAAAATTCTGCACCCATTTGGTACCCTTCAAAAATTTCCCCTTTGTGAGAAAGGCAATTGTTGATTCAAAACCAACTGTTTTGTTTGATGTACTATTATGTAGGACTGTTGGGACTCAATTAAGAATAATGACTACTTCTCTGTAGAAGGTGTGTTGGATTTTCTGAAACAGCTAAGGATATACAAGAAACCCGAGTTGGAATCTCCAAAGTACCAGATACTGAAGAGAACTGCTGATTATGAGGTTTGTTCAGGAAATGAAGAACAGTAACATTATTGAGTGAAATAAAAAAGAAAACTGTGTTCCATCATGATTAGGAATTTTTGTTGTAGCCAATTAACATAGGACTCTGATGATCTGTTTTCTGCATCCAAATGGATGTTTAGCTAAGCCAAGAACAAACAAACTTGCAGATAAGGAAATACTCTCCATTCACAATTGTAGAAACAAAGGGAGAAAATCTGTCAGGAACAGCTGCATTCAGTTCTGTTGCTGGGTAAGAATCATTTCTAACTTATATCTAAAATTTCTCATTTTTGCATGCTTATGCTGGCTTGTTTCATCATCTAGTTACATATTTGGAAAGGATTCAGCAACAGAAAAGATCCCAATGGCCACCCCAGTCTTCACAGAAACCATTGACCCCGAGGACTTAAACAGGTGATTTCAAGTCACATCTTAATAACCCGAAATCACTTCCATTATTATCCGTATCTTAGCTAAATGTACGTTTTCTACAACAGCTTTCCAGATCCAAACGAAGAAACAGTAAGCCTAAGAGAGGTGGAAGGAGGAGTGGCGGCTGTCTTGGAATTCAGCGGAAAACCCACTAAAGATGAAGTCATGGAGAAAGAGAGAGAACTGAGGGCAAATCTCTTAAGAGATGGGCTAAAACCCAGAATGGGATGTGTACTTGCAAGATACAATGATCCTGGAAGAACATGGACTTTCATTATGGTAATCTATAGCTAACAGCCTTGTTCCTTTGATCTATGTTTTTATCTCGGATGCTGACATGTTGCTAGCTGTTTTCGTTGTTTGCTGTCGGGATCTGGTGGCCATTTATGCAATGAAGAGGAACGAGGTGCTGATATGGGTTGAAGAGTTCAGCATGGATTAAACCCAGCAGTGGAGCCCAAAATGTTACTGTCGTTAGATTTGAAGAACTCGAATCAATGATCCAATATGCCAACTTCAATATGTTACTGTCAAAGCACTTATGAACCTAACACCAACATTTAGTATCGCTAACGCAATTAACATGTAAATTAATCAGCCAAAATGTTATCTAAGCATAGTGGAGAAGTTTCCGTACCGTCCACAAGTAATCTCAGACCAGTCTTGAGCTCTGGCACACCTTCTTCCAAGATTGCACAAACTGGGAAAATAGGAACACCCTCTACCCTTCTCTGCAGCTCCTTGCAGACGTCTTCAGCTCCAGCCTCGTCAATTTTGTTCGCCACGACTAAAGAAGGACGGCTCGATAAACCTTCTTTATAATGTTCCAACTCCAAGATCAAATCTCTTAATTGCTCCCAAGGTGGAATTCCTTTATTTCCATTAAGAGTAGCAGCTAAATCAACCACATATGCCAATACTTTAGTTCGTTCTATATGTCTAAGGAATGAAAGTCCAAGCCCTCGGTTTGTATGGGCTCCTTTGATCAGCCCGGGAATATCAGCTACTGACATTGATAGATCGTCGTAATTTAATTTTCCTATGTTTGGCCTCAAGGTTGTGAATGCATAGTCACCAACTGCAGGTTTTGCTCTTGATATTGCACCTAAAAGAGTGCTTTTACCGGCATTTGGCATACCCACAAGCCCAACATCAGCAATCGTCTTGAGTTCTAATATCATAAATGCCTCGGAACCAGGCAAGCCTGCACTTAATGTAGCCCCGTGTGAGAGATTCTTGCTAGATGATCTTCCAGAAGCAACACTACCTAAACCACCATCCCCACCACGAGCCACAATGATTTGCTCGCCCTCTTGTGTTAATTCTGCAATGTTATATTGAATCTCTTCCTCTTCTTCCCAATCTCCTTCAGATAAATCATCATCCATCTCCATAGAATCGTCAAAATCACTGTCATCATCTTTAGCTGCAGGTTGGGAATAAGATTGAGCTGATGACAGCTGACACGGTCGGCTCTCATTGTGTCTACTAAAGCCCCGTCTTCTATGCTGCTTTGATGGCATGACGCTGATAGCCTTTGCGTCATCAACCTTACTAGAGCACTTGATATCCTGATCTGATTCACATGCATCTGAAGAAAGTGTACCAGGAACTTCCCATGGATCAGAATATTCAGATATTTGATGGTCTATGCTAGATGGAATTTCACCCTCAACAAGATGGATTACAGTTCCCACAGGCACTTGAACAACCTTTATCATCAAAGTATTGCACTCTAATCAATTGAAAAACTTAGAAATAAACCGAAAAGGCACAATCAAAGTCACAGAGTACTAAATCAAACCTTATTTTCCCCTCTGGAACCTATCTTATTCTTTGATGTCCCAGGGCCTCCTCTACAGCCATTCTGTAAACCAAAATAAAAACAATCATTCATGAATGAAAGATTTCTAAAGAATTTGCATGTCTTTCTTATATTTTAGAAGACAGCAAAAACAAACAACAAACACCTATAGAAGTCACTTACAACATGATGTTGCAAACCTCTGAAGTCCCAGACTGCAGAAGTACATTGTAGAATCACATCCCCTCCTCTTCCACCATTTCCACCTACATATCAATCACAAAAGGGAAGAAAAAGAAGTATCATTGATACATTTCAGTAAGAAAAAAATGATTTGGAAGGTCCCACTATTTGATTGAAAAGATAAGCAAATGCAAAGTTACAAACACCCACCATCAGGTGTGCCATGGCGATCAGTCCTGCTACGCCGTACACTTGAGCAACCACTTCCACCGTCACCTCCTTTGACGTGGAACCTAAACCTGTCTATCATTCTTCTTTCCTACAAGGTTTATAATGGAGAAGATGAATAAGACTAGGGTTTTTAAACCCAACATTGTAATCAGTCAAAGAATGATAGGCCTCTATAGTACCTGTAAAGGTGTAGCTTTCGATTTCATGTTTGGCGAACCAGAATCTGAACAATAGGATAGAGGAATCCAATATGAGCTAGAGGTCTTCCTCAAAACCCATGTAGAACTAAGCGATAATGTTCTTTGTCGCCACATCTAGGCTCTTTCTGATATCAACAAAGGAAGACCACTGAAGGCTATGCTCTTTCAATTCAACTTAGTAAAATTAAGATCATTCACATGAATCACATCCGGATGATACACTTTCATGCAGGCAAAGCATCGAACACTTGGTGTGCGTACTACATCCCAATCTTCTAACGATACTTTGATTAGTTCACGCCTGGTACAAACCAATCAACTGACAGGGTTTACTAGCAGGGAGACGCAGACCTGTTATCTGGATTGAACAGGCAACTTCAGACTTCAGCTTCCCTTGCCGGCCGACGATTACCTATAAACAGTCCGAGTTGTGGTCGGCGTTCATGTATAGTGTCCCTGCCTTATCAAAACAAATTTTAGGTCAATTAACTATATTTCCTTTTCTCTTTGGTCAAAATTTAAAGGGTAAAATGAATAACTTAATTTTTATCATTACTAGTATAATACCCGCACCTTGTGCGGATTTTGAAAAAAATGAGAAAGAATATTGTGAAATAGGTTTTTTTTTGTGCTTTTGTTTTGTATACTTCTCTGATCTAATCCTGCGTCCACATCGCGCCACGTCATCAACTCGTACTCTGTTTGCGCCACGTCATCAACTCGTACTCTGTTTTAGTAAGTATAATAGATAATAGATTTTGTTTCTATAAAATTATTATTTTAATAATAAAAGATTTTATGGTTTAAAAAATAGTGTAAAAAATAAAGATTTATTGACTTTAATTGTGGGAGCTCAATTTCAAAAATCCTGCGTTCACAGCACGCCACGTCATCAACCCGTGTTATGTTTTAGTAAGTATAATAGATTATTCTATTAGAAATATCTATAATATAAATTTATTTAGTAAATATTCTCTAATTAACCCAATTTCTTAAAAGCAAGGAGTATATAATGCAAAATTCTATAAAAAAAACATATTTAATTCAATTATTTCAATTTAAATATGAGCCACCAAAATAGATCATATATTTAACTATTTAGAAATACAAAGGATTTATTAATTAAACTCGATTAACCGTAATCATTTCGCTCAAAAAATCGTTAAAGTTAAACGGTTAACCATAAATCACAAACGATAGAAATGACATATGATTAATGTCGATAGAACCAAATCAAACATTGATCACGAACGTTACATAGAAAACATAAAAGTGGAACAATCTCCGATCCGAAAAGTTATATTCCACTTAGATCCGTAACCTTTCTTATTCATATAACCCGGATAATACCCTCTCTCAAACTTAGCCTCTCTTTTCAACTCCAACCCACAATCCTCCGCCATTTCAACTATTTTCCATCTGTTAAACGGGTGCGCAGTCTTATGGGTGACGTGGATTTCTCCATCACACGTCAGCATATACTTTGCCACGTCAAAGAACCCTTTCACTATCCGTCTGTGACACCTGTAAGTACAACCAAACCAAATCAACCAAAGTCAATAACATAACAGTTCATCATATTATGAATACATACTCCATATACCAACGGACGGATTCACGGCAACTGCCGTAGATACCACCAGCGTGCGGGAAATTGAATACGATCCGATCAAAGCGTTGATGACGAAGCTTAGGGTGTTCATCCATGGTATGAACGTCTACTTCATGGAGAACAACGGCTCCTCTTAGTTTCAAATTGCGCAAATTGTCCTCCCCGTTTGAGTACTTTCTTATCACTGTATCTGTTTTGCAGAGATTGATAAAAGAAAATTAGCAAACAAAAAATGATACTGATCGATGACATTCAACAAAACAGTAAAAATTTCAATTTGCAGAGATTGATGGGGAAAATAGCAAACAAAAAATGACACAGATCGATGACATTCAACAAAACAGTAAGAATTTCAAGCCATATATATATATATAATCACTGTATCTCATTTGCAGAGATTGATAAAAAAAAATAGCAAACATATATATATATATATATATATATATATATATATATATATATATATATATATATATATATATATATATATATATATATATATATATATATTATCACTGTATTTGTTTTGCAGAGATTGATAGAAAAAATAACAAACAGAAAATGACACAGATTGATGACATTCAACAAAACAGCAAATTTTCAAGCCATATATATATATATATATCCTGACCTTGGGAGTCGAGAGAAGTAGCAGTGATGGTAGAAGCGGAGGGGAAAGAAGAAGCTAAGGAGGATGAAAAGGAGAAATCGCCTTCACCAACAAGAAGGATTGTCTGATGGCTATTGTAATAGCCTACAGAATGTATGTTCTCGTAAAAACCGATCATGATGCTCGAAAGTCGATATATATAGTTATAGAATCAATATATGATCATAGCTATTTACAGGTTTGACAGTGGAAGATTGAGATGCAGTTTGGAGCTTCATTGTTGATGATGGAGTTCAGTTGAATAAGGGGTTATAAAAAGAAACTAAATTGAATGAAAATTATGTCACTAGAGAATATCAACAGTCAAAAAGAGTGAATTGAATGCAATTAGTACATCGGTAGCAATACAGCATGGGAATGTAAACCCTATTCAAATTCAAGAACGATTCAATTGCCAAACTCTTCGTCTACAACACAGCTATAACCAAAGGAGAAATCATATCATCGAGCTTATTCAACAAATTTTACGACCACACCCAATCAACCACTGTCATAGTACTAGACTGTACAAATCCGGGCTTGGGATGTTCATACCTAAAAACTCTACCCGGAAGGTACGGGCCGGACTGGCCTTGCCCGGGGCACAAACTCTACCCATGTTCACCCATGTAAAAAATGGGCGGGGTATCGGGCCGGTCCGGATGACCCGTTTGTACTTGCTTGTGCGCCTTTTTCCGCAATTTATCGTTCAAAAAAATAATATAATGAATTTAAAACACACTTTCAATCCAATTATACTTGCATAGTGCACTACCAACAAGTTTCATAACAATCAACACACGAAAATGAACAAGTCCAAATAACTAAAAAATAATAAGTACCATTACAGTCAAGTTAGTCCTACAATCTTATGTTACAAACGAATATAACTCGTTAAAATACTCCAAACAAACTAAATGAAAAATTAGAATATGTAACACTCAAAAAAATATAAATTATATACACATATATAAAAATATTATATGTATAAAACTATATACGGGCCGGGTTAGCCCGCGGGCCAAAATGTTTACCCATACCCGTCCCATCAAAATACGGGTCGGACCAGACCTAGACGTGCCAAACTTATTGTCTGTACCCATATTTTTTCCCGGGCGGACGGGCTGGACGGGCCGGCCCGATTTTGTACAGGTCTACATAGTACATATGCTAGTTCCTGCCAACGTAAACTCAAGGGAGGCATTAGAATCATATCATCGAGCTTTTGTTGGAGTGTTTATTGCTATTCGTACCACGGTTTCGTATCATATGTATCAGGGGTATAGCTACGCAATGCGTAGCCGTTAAAAAATAATAATAAAACGTTTACCCTATTCATTTTTGATATGGACGACTACGCATACGCCGACTACGCATGCGTAGTAGGACTACGCATCCGTCATGCGTAGTCGTAGCCATTTTTCTATATTTATTGTACGAAATCAACTTATTACTACGGATCTGCAATGCGTAGCCGGATCACGAGTATAAATAGTATGAAACATATGGTACGAATAGCAATCTCGAGACTCAGTACAGCCTCCATAACAACATCAAAAGAAGGTGCCTTAATTTCCATAACCCGAAAAAACATACTAACTGAAAGAGAAAAGGATAAATTATAAAGGAATGTTTAAAAGATTATCTTAGATTCAAGATAATTGAATCAAAGATAATCTTCAATATATAGCTTTTAAAGAGCTAAACAAGTTCATCCCAAACACATTTTCAAACATAGGTATATTTAGGTTCAAATTTGCTTCCATATTATAAAAACGGAACATGAACATACAAAAACCCGTCTAAATAAAAGGATAATAAATTACCATGTCAAATATAACTTAATTTTAAGGTATTTCTTCCTTCATAAAAGGATATTACATAAAAGTCTGTCTTCTAACGTCTTTCCTCGGAGTTTCAGTCGTCGGCCGGCGTTGGCAGTATTCCGATAGGAAAAGCACATGAAACTTGCGTGGTATAGTGGACGGACCAGACAAATTACGACGTCGCTTTAGGATCGGAACATTATTACACTAGCGATGAAAGTTCAGACACGATATCTTCTATGCACCGTCAAGTAGCTGATCCCTACCCCCACGGGCCACGGCATTGGCTTTTTCTCGAAACGTGCTAGCCGCGTGACTTTCTTTTCGAAACTTCCAAATAAATATCGGTTTTTTAACATTTCGTGTAGAAAAGTCATCCATATAATTAAGAGTAAATTGCTCAAAAATTACCCTATAAATAGTCTAATTTTCAAAAACCACCCTCTAAATTTTACTTTTCATAAAACTACCTGTAAAATATTTTTACATGAATAAATTTAGCAGGATATACAAAACTAGTAATGATTCAACAATTCTATATATTTAACATAAAGTGAATAAAAAGAGTGGTTAACCGAAAGAAATAAAATATTTGATGTATGGTTTAATAGAAAATTTTATATTTTAAAGGCTGATTTTATGAAAATTGTGTTACTTAAAGGTGAGTTTGTGTGATTCACTCTAAAGAAACAAACCGGTGTTCATAATGGACCCGGATCCGTTTAGCCGTGTCCATGGAAGTGGGCCTTGGTGACGGAAGTGTTTTTCGAATTACTGTAATATTCTATTAAATATTCACAGCCCAACTTAGAATATTCTTTTTATTGGTTTTGATCCGTGATTTTCTAATTCATAAATTGGAATAATTTTCACCGAGTTACTAGGTTTTAAAGAATTTTTTTTTTCCACCAAAAAAAAAAAAAGAATTTGTTTTTTCCTATCACGATGAGGTTGTGCAGCTTTGGCCGGATTGGATAACCGGATCAGGTTTTTGCGGTTCGGGTGTAAATTGATTCTCAGTCTTGGTCCAGGCAGAGAAAAACGGTGCTTGCCGGACCCGGATGGGAACGAAATTCCGATTCAATCTTGGTCCATATTTTCTAAAAAAATCCGGTCCTCCGGTTCAGACCGAACCCAAATAACGCGATCCTGATCAGGTCAGTACAGTTGCACAACCTTGTATCACTATGTACCATGCCATTAGAAATGGTAAGAAAACGAACGATAATATGAATTTGTAGGTTGCACTACCCCCTTTTGATTGTGACTCCAGAAACGAAAACGGAATAAAAACGAATCTAGTCAATATATGTACCTTGTTCATGAAATTTTTTGTAATGATTCCGTTTGGTTCCATACAATTACCTCAAATCACAAATAATAATTTCCAAAAATTTCATGAACAAGAATATAGTTATGGGCTAGATTCGTTTCCATTTCATTTCCGGAACTACAACCAAACGGGCCCTCCTTGTCAAGGTGTGTAGAAAACTTTTTTCTAATTCCACGTCATTTAGAAAAATTAACTCGAATTCTCCTAAATCCTAAGGGCATTTTAGTCCGATCATCAAATAAAATATTTTAAAAAAAGAAGACGATAGATTCAAAGTCTGAACCGGGCCGACCAACTTCCAGTTAAAAAAAAAAAGAGCAATTAAGTTGGTCCACGTCTAATATTTGCTACGTGTACCGCTCCTTATCCTTTTCCTCTCTCTCCAGTATTTAAGTCCCCAGTCCCTGGTTTTAATTCACAGATTAACCAAAAAGAAAAAGATTTCACTCCCTTTGAATTTCTCTACCTCCAAAAATGGCGACAAATTTTCTCACCTTTCCCACAATCGGAGTCCGTGCTTCAGCCTCCAGCAACCGTAGCTCCGCTACTTCTCGGCGGATTTCTTTCTGTCCTTGCTCATCTTCTTCTGCGTCTTCGAATTGGTGGAGCCCGCTCTTTGGCTGGTCCTCCGATCCTGACTACATCAACTTCAATTCCGGCAAGATCTCTGACAATCAAGATGATTCTCCGGCTATACAGGAGGAGATCGAATCGAAACCTTCCAGATCTAAGTTCGCTCCTGGTAAATTTACAGAAGAGAAGGCCAAGCAGCTCCGGATGATGACTACCGGTACGGAAAGTTTTCACGATGTCATGTATCACTCCGCCATCGCTTCACGCCTTGCCTCCGACTTCTCTCAGAGCTCCGATCTATGATACGGATTACGGATTTTCTTTATGCTTGTCGCCGGCGAGGCAGATTTCTTCATCTTGCTTGTCTGTGTCTTTTAGTCTTTACGACATTAGCTTTGTATTTTTATCAAAAAATCAGTTATGATGAACAGATGAAGTGTGCTTTGATCCATCTTTTTCTCCACCAAAAAACAATTCTATTATAAATCTTCTAATGTATGTATGTATAAAGAAAATAATTGTTTAATATGCTAGGTGGATTAATCGATTGCCAATTGCTGGTTATTTTATATTTTTGTTGTCCGAATTATTGCCTTTGATGAGGTCATAGACTTGTGAGTAGTGATTGATGGTAACTTGGATGATGTTGAACAAAGCTGAAACCAATCTCAAAAGATACCATATATACTTAATACTTTAAACCGTGACTTCAGTGTTGGTTTTAGGTACCGGTCACGATATGTTTAAGGATTTGATGCTCGTGCTTGTCTTGTCAATTGATTAGGCAAGTATTTGGTTAAAGAAAAAGGCTGGGATAAAACAAAATACCATGGGTGATAACATAAACAACAAGGGCAACAGATAAAAAGGTTTGCTTTCAAGTTAGTTCAAGATTAAAAAGATAAAATTAGATCTGGGATGGAACCGCATGTTGATGGTTGCAGGCTTGCAGTTCTTAGACCATCTGCATTGGTTGAGTTTCTAACAAAGTCTTTAAAGTTTTTTTTTCACTCCCCCAATTAAAATTAAAGGATAATTATAGTGGAAGTTGTATAAACAAAAATAAAAACAATAAAAAAGCTGCAGGAATGATCCAAAAAACATAAAAATGAAAAAAATAAAACAAAAGTAATCAAAAAGCTGCAAAAGTACGTATTGTATAAGTTTTCAAATAAGAGATATGGGAAGGGTTTTAAACAAAAAAAAAAACTTTTAGTTAAGAGATTTATTATTGTTTATGGTTAAATACTCCCATTGTACGTGGTCTTAAGGAAGAGAATAAATTAGGAGAAATATATTACTTCTTATCCAAGGGGTATGGCCGTATGGGTCATTCATTCACTGTATCTAACAAAATCCCAAGGGGACAAAAAACAAAAAGGAAAGTAGGGAGATGTTTATCACTGAATTATTGTTTTCTACATTCACACGAAAAGTCCGCAGAAATGTCCAAAATCACCATGATCAGTCATTCAGTTGTATGGAGTATTGCCGTATTAGCCCATTCGGGGTGAATTTTGATCCGGGTAAAGTTTAACTTCGTTATAGTTAAGAAAATCCAACAGGCGCCCTCGTGATAGAAAACCCAGTAGGTGCACATGAAGAGAATCCAATAAAATCATATATCATCAAATCTGATAATAACATATTCAAGCAAAACATACAGAAGATTTCATGGTACTGGGATTATATAGTAACTGTGTGAGCCAACATCTGATGACTCTTATGGCATAATGAAGAACTATGAAATCACTTGTCTTGAAATAAGACATAACAATTCCGCAAAATTCTAGAAAGGGAAGAATGCCTTCCCAAAAAGCTGTGAAATCACATTACCAACTTAAAGAGCCTGCAAGAATCTGAGGATCGTTCTACTCATAGCCTGCCTTCTCTATTTGCTCTCGATATCATATAGATCAGTCCTGTTAGCACGTTAAGGAAAACCATAGAAATGGAAGATTATGTCCAAAGAGAAAGAGAATTGCATTTTCAGCATTCAGCAAATGGCATACCAAGTATTATACCAAAGCATATTTTAGGCCGCCTCCTAGAGTGTTTTCATAACTTCATATCATCCTTCCACTGTCCTACAATGCCAGTGAGTAGTGACAATCACATGACATCACCAAGGGTTCATCAACCTCAAAGAATGACAAGAGTGCATGAAACACAGAAGAAAATCCGAAGCAAATTCGTGGCCAGAATGAAGGCAGAGCAAGGGTTTCTAGCATTCCTCGGATTGCAAACCATAAATCTTAAGGGAAGTAAAGATTATTCTTCATATTACTCGTGTTTTGGAATGTGGTTTCTACATAACTAACTTAACTACAGAAGCAAACAAGATCTTCCAATCAGACTGGAATTATTGGTAATCCCTTCAAAGTACTACCATGAAAACAAACAGGATGCTTTGAAACGGGGGGAAATGGGTATTCAAACATTGCAAATTCTGTCTTCTGTAAACAAATTAAGGGTGACTCCAAGTTTAACTAAACATCAAGCGAGTAATGTAGTTTCATTATTATGTAATTCCAAAATAAACCTATATTTTCCCAATTGCAAACTTCTCCTAGAATTCCTGTACATTTTTTATCTAGATGCACAACTGAGAATCATTTCTTCTTAATGAAAAGCAAAATTGAAAGATTGTGACTATGTGAACATCTGATGGCTTGTCCGAAATAAACCAATCATTTTGATGGCAGAGGACAATGGAATAACAAGTCTTATAACAAAAACCAAATTTTAGTCCGGCTGCTACAGCATTATACTATCCATTTGGTGTCCTACAAAGCAGATGCTGACTTTATAACTAATATCGACTCTCTGGTCATTTCAAACTTCAGGAACGGCAGAAACTCTGATTTAGTGCTTATAAGAATCAATTCTCTAGAAGATGCATATGTAATATATTAACCCTATTACAACGTTTTAGTAGGTAATTTCCCTCTAGAAGAACTACAGAAACAAGCGAGATCGTCAAATCAGAATGAAATGATTGGCAATCCCATCCAAGTATTATCATGAAAACAAACAAGGTGTTCGAATCCATAAGAAGAGGTAAGCATTCAAAGTAGCCAAAAAAAAATAAATCTGCGTAGGTCATCCAACAAATATTGCAATTCTATCGTTCTAAGACAAAACTGTAAGCACGCACATGTTAAACTAAACTTGGAGTGAGTTATATTGTTGCATCCTTATGAAATTCCAAATGAACTATATACCCTCAATTGCAAACCTCTCCTAAATATTATATTCCCGTAAATTTTATCACTGGATGCACAGATGATACTCATTTCTCAATAAATAGCAAAATTGGCCATATATATACAGTAAATAGAGGAAACAACAAGGCTAAGAACAAAAAAGGATACACCAAATAAGTCCCATGAACAAACGCCCCGGCCAACACGGCGGTGAACAGCCGATCCCTTAGAACTGGTTTGTGCCTTAAGCCAATCCGAACTAAATTAATAAAATATCAGAGAAAACATTAGAAACTACAAATTTATCATCCTAGTACCAATTAACCGCAGAAAATGGACTTACTCAGAGGAAGAACTGGAGCGTAGATCAATGGAAGCAGGAGAAGAAAGTTAGGTCCTCTCTTCGGCCTCCTCATAGCAGCTCCAGCCTCCCTTCCAATAAGAGAGAGCAAAATCAAATTCCCAAAAATTCTGTAAACCTAGAAATCGGCATCGCAAATTGTATCTGGATAAAGGAAAGAGGGAATGGAAGAATTCTGACTGGTTCGTGATGTCCGATGATGACGACGACGCCATGGGATCGAGATTCAATGCGGAAGGATCTCCAGTCGTTCGAACCTCGAAGGAGAAAGCTGATTGGATCTCTTCAGTCTTAAACGATGAATGAACGCCGCTGTTTTGCCGCCCCCGGTTTTTGCTTTTCTCCCATTAGAAGGCCAATTGAACCAATTGTTGAAGAAGATTACTGGGCCGAGCCAAAATGGGCTTCCATTTGAATGCTTATTGGGCCTAGCCCAATACCCAAACTAGCAAAACAACTTCAGATTCCTCCAATATCACAAATCTTCACTTGATCTAATAAAAAATATGTTATACACAAACTAGCAAAACAACTTCAGATTCCTCCAATATCACAAATCTTCTCGTGATAAATTGAGCTCCCACACCTTTCTGAATAGTAAAACTAACTCTCTGAAAGATAAAGTCGCTACATTTTGACCCATTTTCATGGCTTTGTTAACATTCTTGATCCTCTTGAGGAAACCAATAGCATCATCTCCTAATTTACAAAGGTGAAGAAGGCAAAAGTCATGAAGTCATAACCCTTATTTGAGTAGATCTCCAAATATTTCTTCTTCTTCCTCAATGTGGCTTGGTAAACGGCATTACCGGATAAAAACGAATTGTTAGCATTAGTAGTGAAGGGAGAAGCCCCCACCACATCAACACATGTATCTCTACCTTTGTCCCAACCGTAAACGATGAGATCCCCTGGTCTCAATTCAACCCCTGCAGCATTACTCATGCCCGTGTGAGCTTCCTTTTGGACAACAACTCCCGCCTTAAAACAAATGTCAGCTAGAATATCACGAACCATATTATGTATATGCTTGGTCCCTATATCCCGACTACAATGGAGAGCGTGATCTCCAAAAGGGTCCATCTTGTCCAACTCACAACTAGGGCAAGTAGGGTAGCCATTAAACATAGGCACAGAAAGACGATACTGAAGAATAGAATGATATTGTCGAGGAGGCATAGTTAGCGAAAGCCCAGGAATCGGGGCAGTCAACAAGAAATCTTGGGCCCTGTCCCCTCTATCAACATGAAGGACATGAAGGTCTCGGGGTAAGACAAAGGGTGGAATTGAGGTGTTCATCGACAAATATGAAATATCAAACCACCAACACGGACATGTAGTTAGGGGGGGCGGGGGATATAACAACATCATCAAAACAACAACGAACTAAATTCGAGAACCTGGTGATCACATTGGCAATCATCTGGTGAACATGCTTATGTGATGTATCTTGAGCAAAGGGTGAGACGGTAGTGAGGATGCACGTCTGCAAATTGGAAGTTTGAAGACGGGATGCCACAAACGCATAGTAGTTAGCATCCAAGGCGCAGTACACACCCAAACCACCAAGCTTTAGCGGGAGGGTAGCTTGCCGACATTGCCAATGTCCAAACCCGGGACCACCAACAGTGACAATATGCTCAAGAGACACGCAATTCATCATCGAAACTAGAAAATGCCTCACGTAAAGCTTGCGGAGGGCAAGTACGGAGAGTGAAATAAAGCCTCGAGACCCCGATACAATCCCTCAACAAGAGCTCAAATTGTGGGTCCTCTAACTTTCTAACAATCTTCATAATTTCCATTGTCTTGGACACTCTCTTCATAACCATATCGTTACAAAAATCCTCGTTGGTGCTACCCCCCCCCCCCCCCCCCCCCC
>BSUD01000004.1:153104352-153164511 GCA_033239045.1 Fagopyrum esculentum | reverse complement strand
CCCCCCCAAAAGCTTAACTCCGATCGACGACCTAGATATATAATTTGGGAAGAGATCCACCTCCAAGCTCCTCGGATCAACAGTAGGCCAAAATAGTTTAGTTTTGCTAGTATTGATGAAAAGCCCAAGACTAGGCCCCTCCTGCCTAATGATGTCTAGGGCTTTGGCCACCTCATAAGTGTCATCGGCAACAGAACCATCACCCAAATACCAAGCATTCAAATCCAGATTGCAAGAATCTTTGATCAAGGAAACAAGCGGATGAAGCACAAGAGCAAAAAGAAGTGGTCCAAGGGGGTCGCGCTGCTGGACACCTTGACAAGACCATAAGGTAGTATTATGCCAATAGAGGCGGGCTGGGTGGGCATAGCAAAATTCGACCCAAGTAGCAATAGCAGGACACCGACATCTCACCTCACGGATCATAGCACTTCCATCCACCAGATTAAAAGCATTGGAGAAATCAACGAGTAAAAGAGACATGCCCACCTCTGAACCTCTAAGGGCTAAAAGCTTATTGACAGAATGAAGGATAGCTTCACAGCCGCCAGACATACCAACGCCAAATTGGTTCGTCCCCAAATAGGAGCAGAGTTGCTTTACGACAACCGAGGCAGCACACTTCGACACCAGTCTCCTCCAAATAGTACCGACCACAATAGGACAAATGCCCCCACCAGGTTTCATCAAGGGGGTGAGGGGAGCACTAGCAACAAACTCGGCAAGCTCAGTCTCGAGTCCTATGATAGTTTTCTCATATATAAGTGTAATTGAATGATATTAAGTATTAAAAAATCTTAATAAAAAAGAAAGTCAAATTAACTGAGTAAGCCTTTTAGAGATTTTGAAGTGGATACAGACCTAATGGAAATAGAATAGAAAAAAAATAACGTGTCATTGTTCGTTTTAAATTGGGCAAAACAATTCCAGTCAATCAGCCATATCAATGATACTTACCATTAAGGACAAGGTAGCAGCCTCGAGTCCTTATGAGTACGCGTATGCATTATCATGAATAATGACACCGAGCAGGCGAGCACACCCGTAAATCAGAGTGAACTGCTTGCAGCCTCAACATTCAAGGCTCCAAAGGCACCTCAAGTGGAAGAATGCATTAGCCAAGCCAAATGCTATCATTCAGAAGGGAGAGATACAATGATAGATCAGAATTTAGAAGACAAAATATGAAACTTGGAAACTTCATTGCATTGTTGTAATTTCATGTACATTAATCTGTAACACAAATCTCTACGACGCTTATAACAGAAAATAGAATCAACAAAGAAGAGATCTCTGCTCACCGCTGTAGAGCAAACTAACTATTGGTCCGATAGCAGAAGAATATGACAAGACAAAGATAATCTGTCAACTAGTAGGAATACAGGTAGAAGGAGATACCAGATTCCTTAGCTCCATCAAATGCTCATCATTTGTTATATGAAGCGAATCACGAAGATTAGTCAATAGAGTTTCTTGTTCCCAACTTAATGGACCTGATGCGTGCAACACCTCAATTGTACTACGGTAAGCATCCAATTCTATTCTATGGACTTCATCTGTCAGCTTCTCATCTCCAGGAAGGATAGAATTTCCTTGTTGTGATCCCATTCGACAACAAGATTCAGCATCACTATTATACTCGTCGTTATCTTCAAAAGAACTTGTACCAAATTTTCCAGGAATCTTGCACATGTTTTTCCCAGACATGCTACAACTAGCAACCGAGGATGCAAAACTATCGGCATCATCCACTTTTTGCCTTTCCAAAACTGATTTATTAGAAACAGTCAACCTGTTGTTAATAGGAGGCATCATGCATTTTTTTACCGGCATTGCTCGTGAAGGTAAAGCATAATCTACCTTTTCACGTAAAGGAATGAACCGATTTGGTCTCTTGTCTTTTCCGGTTGCTCTAATTTTCTGACTTGGTGTTGCTTGAGCTTTATTCTCAGAGTGGCGATTTGGTAACTTCCTTTTCAGAGATTGAGATGCAATGTTACTGAAAGGATGATAGGAGTTCTTGCAACAAGTGCTTGCCATTGTTATCAGCTTAGATGGTACATCTTGCCTCTCCTCGCCATTACTCAAACCCTACACAAGACCAAAGCCATATAAATTTCGCCACTTATGTATAAACAGAATAATGTGAAAATACATGATTTAATAGACATATATATATATACCTTTCCAATCACCTTCCACTCATCATCTTGCCAACAAAGGCGTGGACGGATATCAGCTTTCTGAACTTCAAGCTCATGAGAAGATCCAATCAGCCTAACCAAAATCCAATCCATTGGCAAAGCCTTCAAAACAGTTGCCATCTTCCAAGAGAAGCTGTGAAAGACCTCAACAACATCTCCAGAAACCCAATCTTTCACCATCTGCATTACAGGAGGACATGGCCTAATTGTTTTCCTAGAAACCCGATCAAATAATCCTGCACCTAGATTACCATTCTTCCCATCATACTGAATTGTGTAGTAATGGCCATTTCCATGTATTATCTCTGCAGAATACCAAGACCCAGATGGTACCTCCTTTGTACCGAACACTTCCACTTTATTTCCCTTCCTGAATCTCATCCTTGGTTGTTCGACTACAGCTTTGATCCAACCAGAAGATCTGCATATCAAATACATATCTGTAATTAGAGTATTGTTGGAACAATTTCAAATATCAGGGGAAAATATGCAAATTCTAAAAGTAAGAGTATCCAATCAAACTGAAAGGATTTCACAAAATAAGTAATTAAATTTGAATCGCTTGCTAACAAATTGCACAAAAAGAATATCGAACCCCAAGCCAACTTCAGGCATCAACAAACAATACTTTCTCGATCTTCAAAGTATCAAATCACATCAAAACTCAGAATTTACAGACAAGAACATGAAATAAAAGAAACCAGAAACGCCTTAATTTTTCAAAATAGCAAAGCCGACTACAAGTAATCAACTGAAATATCAAAAAAAAATCGGAAGGCGAACTGTCGATTGATGCATTCCACTGCTCATGATCGGAAATTAAAAACTATCTATTTTATCGAATCTAATTTACAAATCCTCAAAACAAGCAATTGCAAAGCACAATCTATGAATTACTCAATTACAAAAAGTAATCAAAGAAAGACAAAAACAATCAATTCAAAGAAGAATTTGGAACTGACCTGAAACGAAGACTTGAATTGATCAACAAGAGGAATGTGAGAATTCTTCGTGAGGAAAACAATTTTGGTCAGTTTGGTACGGTTTTGATGTTTTTTTTTTGTTTTTGTTTTCGGGCGAGTTGGAGAAGAGCAAGGGAAGGATGGGGGGTTTTGTAAAAAAGAAATTATCTTTTTTTTTTCTTTTTTTTAATTTCCTTTTATCTTAATTGAAAAATGTTTGTTTATCTTAAATTGTGGGGGTTTGTTTTTTTTATATCCTTGATTTTAATCTTTTATCATACAGAGCCCGTTTGGTTTGAACTCCGAAATCGGAATGAAAGTTTTTAGAATCGTTCTTTGTAATTTGAAGTAATTCAACTTGAATTTGATTACTTTTGATACCCTATAGGGTAACAAAATATGAAAAGACAAGTGCATTTTGCATGTAAACACAATGATTCCATAAAATTTCATGAATAAGGATATACATATGGACTAAATTTGTTTCTATTCCGTTTTCGTTTTCGGGGTTGGAACCAAACTGGCCCATAATATACACTAGTTCTTTTTTTTTGATTGGGTGGTGAATTATGAACTTATATTTTTAATTTAGTTCAATTTATTTCTTTTGATTGTATGTATATAAAAAAAGAAAAATAGCAACTTTATGAAGAATGATAACGAAATTAGGTTTGGCAAGGTTGCCAACAACCTTAAAATAGAAAATTAAAAATTAATATAAATCCCTTCGAAATAGCTTGTTTATGTGTAATTAGCTGTTTGGCTAACCTGTAAGGATAATAAACTAATTTAATTGATTAAAAAATAATAAATCGTAACAAAATGATATGAATTTATTTATTAAAATTTCCTTTTTTTTTTAATTGAAATTATTATTTTTCCTTTTTATTTTTTGTTTTTTATGGGGGTCAAAACTCAGAAGACTCATAAGCAACAAAGCACGTTTTTATGGTGAGAGTTTAACAGACTTACGAAGTGTACGTAACTACCTTTACCAGAATATTCTCATAGTAATGAAAAAAAATTATTTTAATTTTTATCAAATAGGTTAAAATATTCAATATAAGATCTTAGTATCGAGCCTTTGACATTAATGAGAAGATAATTTGCTATATATATCTTATAATTAGTTTAAGTTTCTAGATTTTTTATGCATTATTATATTATGAAACTAGTCTAATACCCTCACCTTGTGCGGGATTGAGTTTGAATAAATTGTAAAAAAAAATTAATTATTAAAAATTATTATCTAAATAAATTATAAATTTTTTAAAAAAAACTCTAAATGTTAAGAAGAATATATTAATATCAATTTGCTTAGATCGTATAACAAAAAAATTAATTATTAAATTTATAATAATTACCAAAGTTATAAATAAAAAAATTACGTAACAAATTTATAATTTATTTTTTTAATATTATTACCTATAACTAAAAAATTAAAGTTTTTTTTAAAAAAAATCCTTTTTTAAAATCGATTATTTTTTAAAAAAAATCAATTTACTAAAACTATTATAAAATCTTTATTAACATTAATACAAATATTTAAATTAAATATTGTTATATCTCGTATTGTAACCAATAAGATTTAAATGTTAGTTCGGATTTATTTTGTAAAATCTAGAATCCAAACAAAATCCATTGAAATCTCTAAATTCGGTTAGGTGATGTGATTATTTTTTTTAAATTATTTTTATAACCGTAAGATATTGAATATGATGAGATAGAATTATTTTTTTTTGAATTGGCATAATGAGATGGAAAATATTTTAATTTTGACTTAAAACATTTATTGAATAATGACATAATTGTAATTAAAATGTGGAAAAATTGTAAAATTTTGACAAAAAGTTATAGGTGGCATGGTTAAGGTGTTGACATGTGGACTAAGAGAGTTCTATTTTAGTAGTATATATAGATATGATTTTGTAAATGGTAAGTAACTAGATAGAATTTGGATAAGTTTATTGACTTTGTGCCTTTGTACTGTATCGCCGGGTTCTATACGTATCGGTAATAATCTTTAATAAAAATCACAAGTAAGTACTTCGTGTGCGTGGTTGAGATTTTCATGTAGGGTTCCCAACTAAGCATATGAGAGTGTAGTTGGAGCCGACGGCAAGTCATAACAAGCGGATAAACTACGATCCCATTATTGTAGCTGAATAAAAAAAAACAAAACAAACTCCAACTACGTTTCCCGGAAGTGTAGTTAATGTCTCTAATCTGAATTATATTTACGCCCTCCATATCTATAGTTTGTGTTAAAAGAGAACTTCGCATTTGAGCCCCAACAACCTAACTCTTCGTCTTCTTCATTCAATAGCTTCTCTAAGAATTGTCCGGATTTGTCGTCTTCTTCGTTCGGTCTTCGTCGTGTTCTTCGTTCGAAAATCGAAAGGTGAATAGCCTCTGCCACTCTTCTATGTAATTCATCTCTCTTCTTTGTAAAGCATGTCTAAATTGAATCCAAGTATTGAGAACGAAAGCCCTTCTACCTGGTTTGGGCATCCCTTCTTCTTTCATCCTCATAAAGTTCTATCTTGGATCTAGTATTTGATCCAAACCTTCATACTCGATGATCTTTTTGGAAGGATCTACTCTATCTACTCCACTTCGTGGATGATTCGATCTATCTAGATCAGATCGACCGTACGCTTCCACATCCATTTATATGTTTCCGCCGCTCAAGTTATATGTTTGATCTAACTCGAACGATAAAGAAGAAGTAGTTGAAGTTTCTCCTTGATCTAAATCGCCCCATATTTCTATCATTTTGAAGGCAATTATTGACCGTTCGAGTTGGATCAAACGTAGAACTTGAGCGGCGGAAGCTTAGAAATGGATGCAGAAGCGTACGGTCGATCCAATCTAGATAGATCGAATCATCCACGAAGTGGAGTAGGTAGAGTTGATCCTTCCAAAAGGATCTTCGAGTATGAAGTCTTGGATCAAAGACTAGATCTAAGATAGAACTTTAAGAGGATGGAAGAAGAAGTAATGCTTAAACCAAGTAGGAGGATTTTCCTTCTCAATACTTGAATTCAAATTAGACATGCTTTACAAATGAGTCAAACATCCCCTTATATAGTGGATGTGTCCATACAAAGAGTCGGAAATTAAATGACGGAAATTAAAGCCGGAATTAAAGTTCCAAAAATGAAAAGCCTAAAATATGAAAGGTCAAATTTTAAGTCACGGAATTAAGTTCCGAAATTAAAGTTCCGAATGTAAAGAGTCTATTATTAAATAGTCAAAATATGATAAATGTCTTCAAAATGGTCGGATCCTTCTAGCTGGAAACACGATGACATCGCCATCTATGGGCGTATCATGAAGTAGGAAGAAGAAAATCGAAACCGGATCCAAAAATCACTGTTAGAAAATCGAGCAATGACGGGTGAAAAAAGAAAGGTGAGTCTCTAAAAACTAAAATTATAACCCTAATTGAATTTAAAACCCGGAATTTTTATTGAATTGAAATTAAAAAAGAAAGCTAGAATTTTGATAGAATTAAATGGAAATTGAAATGGATACTCAAAATTTTGCTTGTCTAGAATTAGTTATGATAATATGGTGTTGTTGTTAGTCATAATAGTTTGGTGTTGTTGTGAGTTTGAATCGATTTTATTGAATTCTGTTATCGTGGCTTATCGTGGTTCATGTTTAATGTCTTGTTCTTGGTGTTTGCTTGAATAGATAGTGAATGGTTGTTGATTTTGCTATTATTATCATTGTAGTCATGATTAATGCGTCATTTTTATTAACTTAATATAGATTGATAGAAACATGCGTATGTTTTACTTAGGTTGATAGGAACATCTCTAGTTCGTCTCTGCTCAATGACCCCTATGTCAGGTTTAGGGGCTAATGTCGACGAGTCTAGGGTGCATATTTGCGAGATGATTGATGTGCCCCAGGAACATGACGATGATGTCTTCGGGGATCTAGTTGTATGAGATTAGGATGATTTGGAGGAGGACGTTCACGAGGCTGATGTCCTGGGGAGAAGATGGTCCCAGACTCCCAAATGAGGAGGTTGAGGTCCGGGAGGAGAAAGTGGTCCCATATAAGAAGGTTGAGGTCCGGGAGGAGGTGGTGGTTCTACACGAGGAGGTAGTCCGGGAGTAGTAAGAGGTTAAGGTGGTCCAGGAAGAGGGGGGTCCCGCAGGAGGAGGTCCGAGGCTCCGGCCCTTTGACTTTTGACACCATAACGCATTATAATAAAACGTGTCCAACGACATATGGGAGGGAACTTAGAGGGGAGTTTTGCGTGTTCATCGACATCTCCCGATAGTTGCTCAGTTGTCCTAGGTTGTTAGATTTCAGTCGGTTGAGTCATGAACGTGTTTATGTTATGCTCACCATAGTGTACTCGTCGGCTTGCACGCGGTCGACTACAAGAGTGTCGACGGTACTTTGATATGTGCTTTTGTGGAGCGTTGATATCCGGAGACTAACAATTTTCACTTTCCTTGGGGTGATATCACGATCACGCTTCACGAAGTCATGAAGATATTAAGATTGTAGATTGACAGTGATATGGTCACTAGTACCTCGAGTCATGACACTTTGATAGTTATGTTTGAGTGTATGTTTGATATGTTCGGCGATAATGTTAGAAAACAAATCACGGAGGGAGGAATCAGACTTAGCTTTTTAGATAAGAGGACTACACATATGAGACGTGTTGACCTCTTTCCATAACACGTTGCTCGTGGATATCTACTTATATTGATATCTCTGACCCTATTTTTGGACAAGTCTACAAATCGGGTGAAGCATCATTTGTTAGATGTCATGCGGGATCATAAGAGGTCCGGAGCGTTATCTTAGGGTTCGGTTGTGTTAGTTAGTTTTTATAAGAAACTAGGTAATGCCTCTCGTGTCGGTTGTGCACAACTAGATATATGCATTATCCTACTTCAGGTATATTTAGCATTTTTCTTTGTTATCTTCTATTTTAAAGTAGAATATCTTATTTTTATTTCATTACATCGTAATGTTTATGAGTATAGTGTTGAATATGGAGCTATTTTCGGGCTTTGGGAGGTGTTGTGCACTCGGGCCCCGATATACATGGAGTAGGTCAGTTTGCATTACGTACTGGTCCGATGCCTCATGGTTTGCTGTCTTATGAGAGTGTCCAATGGTACAAGGTTCAGCTGGATTGATGTAGAGTGAAGGACGTAAAATTTGCATGTTATTCACTAATTTGTAAGTTTTTTTTTGTCTTGCGTTTTTGGGTTACATACTAACACATGGTTTTATTTTCTTTAGATTTTACTCACCCCATTTGGATCGATCGTTTATTGAGAGACCTCTACATTTTTCCCGTTATAGAGGGCTCATTGGACACTTTTTGCGATACGAGTCGTACGTGCCGGAGAAAGTCCTTAGGCCTTTCGGGTGAGTGTAGTGTGTTCCCACCATTACCCCAGATTTGACCGAGTCTGCAAATTGCAAGCGACCAAAGAAAGGTGCTTACGAGTTGACGTTCACACATTTCTATCCTTGGGAGACCCGATATTAGCATCTCTATGACATTTTCAGCATGATCCCGTGGTTTCAGGTTGGGATGTGGACGAGCACTATTATGATTGGTTTGAGCCACGTACACATATATATGTCTTGGGGAATGCCGTCAGACATAATCCTCCCGTTCCATATCATTGTACTCTTGTTGCGGATTCGGTTTGGGTATGAGTTTATAACTTCAATTTTGCTCTGAAAAAGGCGTAAAATGCCTGCAATATCATAAACGCGCGAGTATATCTCCAACGTACAAAAGGAAAGACATCTACCGAAATGCAATGTAAAACTACACATTTGCTCAAGAGATATAAAGGATGCGTATGAAAAAATACACTAAAAAAAAGAAAAATTTACACATTACTTGCTAGCACATAATTCCATTAAAAATAATTGTGAACTTGCAGCGCGATTAATATCGGTGCCTAATAATCAAACATCGTTCAAGTAGCCGAGAGGTTCTTTGTGGATTAGTATCTCTCTCGATCACGAGGTGATGCAGTTGGGGTTTGTTGGTACTCAAATGTCTTATAATTATCCACCTTTTATATCTATAGCTGATTTATTTTATGGTTCACAATTTTATGTTAAAGAAAATAAACAATTGTAAAAATGCACAGATTTAACATACACTCATTTAAATAAACATGTCAATTAAGTTTTGGGCCGAAAGTTTATTATTAGGTCAGACATGAACTGAATTTTCTTATTTTGACCGGTCTGAACCGAGTTATTAATTTTTTAAAGGTTTTATTTTGGGTACAACAAACAAAAAAAATTACAAATTTTGTTGGCCCAACTCGTTCAATAATAAACTTTATTTTTTTTGTACGTTCCAGATCCGGTTCGAAACGGATGAACAATCATGGTAGATAACCATTTGAGGGAAAATATGTTAGACCAAAATCAAAGTTTATTCGCTGCCAAGTTGAGGGAAAATAAGATAATTTTAGTATGATTATTTCAAGTTACATTTCTTATTTTAGAAAAGTCAAAGTCTAGAAATGACACATATGTTATATTTCTATTTTTTGTTCGATAAACCCAAATTCTTTGGTGGGTTTTTGACTATACAAGAATATACTTTACCCCAATTTCTACGAAATTGTACTTCTACTGCTTCAAGGAAAGTTATTTACAAAACCAAACGTCTAGTATTATACTTGTGTAAATGATTATTTTTATAATAAAAAATCGTACAAAAACTTAGCTCGTTCAACAAGAATGACATATATTGTAGAAGTTCTTATATTAATTATATTACCCGAGTTATTCGGTCTTAGCTTGAACCAATTCACTTTCTAAACAAACAAATTTTAAAACTCAGTTAAAATCTAAATTCGGGTCAAACTCAGCTTGTTTATACATTTTATACATATCTAAGCTCGACTTATTCGGTTCGTATACCGACGAACCAATATGATATCAATAAGCAGTGGCGGATTCATGGAATGGGTTGGTTAGGTCCTGGTCCACCCCAATTCAATTTTTGTATAGCAGTGCATTTCTACAACAAGAAGAAATCAATACTATTTTATGTTTATTATTTTTTATAAAGTTGTATAGTCTGCATTGATTAGGGTCGTATTTCATCTATAACTTGAAGTGACTCGTCTCAACAAATTCTCTCTATTTTTACAACAACACATTAGTTTAGTTTACGAATTAGAAAACTAAAACACGTATTTGAAAAGTTATATTAATGTAACAAACAAATAAATAAAAGTATAACTATACATTAAATTTTTGATAGTGAGGATTCTATTATTTTATTTTTGTTTTTTCTTATGTATTAATAATATAAAAATATTATAAATTTTTTTTAGTTTTTACCCATCCATTGAAAATTTCTGGACCCGTCCGTGTTAATAAGTGCAGCTTCTTTTGCATTGCATGAAATCCAAAGAAGCGGGACTATGGGTCAGTTTGGTTCCAACTCTGAAAACGGAAATGGAATGGAAACGAATTTAGTTCATACGTATATCCTCATTCATTCAATTTTATGGAATCATTTCATGTATTTTCATACAAAATGCACTTGCCTCCCCACATTTTGTTCTATAGGGTATAAAAAGTAATCAAATTTAACTTTAATTACTTCAAACCATAAGGAATGATTCCAAAAATTTTCATGAACAAGGGTATATATATATATATATACATATGGGTATATATATATATATATATATAGGGTGTGGTTCCCATGAGAACACCCCTAACGTGAGAACATGAGAACAATCGTACACCGTTGGATCTGAGTATTAAGGGTTGAGATTTAGAGTAGATATAAAAAATAATAATAACTACGAATAATAATAATTAGGAATCCAACAATATCTACGAATAATCCACTCAACCAACAATAACTACGAATAATACATTAAACGATATGACACATTCGTAACAAAACTGATAATAATTACGAATCTGTTCTCATCTTCTCACGTTAGGGGGTGTTCTCATTGGATCTATTCTCTTTATATATATATATATATATTTATGTGTTATACAGTAGCAATACTACGTACGAAGAATGATAAAGAGACATCATATATAATATACGTATACTTTACAATGAATTATTGGACATTTTGAAGATGTATACAGTTGGAAAATTCTATATAAGTTGACCCATAAAAGTGTCGCAACTTAAAGTATATGTCAAATCGTGGGTCTCAAGGAAAACGCTGCACGCGTTTTCAAGATCGATCGTTTAATATCAACGTAAAAATGAAGACTTATTGAATGTTGTTATTAGTAGTTACCTATTTTTATTGTATTTTATGGTCTATAAAATTTGAAAAAACAAAACAAAAAGTCAATGATGGATTTTTAACATCACATCTATATGCAACAAGTGAGATATAGCCTTTGAACAAAACTTAAAATAAAGATCCATAAAGTGTTTTTTGTTGGATTCAAATCACTATATGTAATGTATAGGAACATGGTAGGATATTTACACTTGAGATTACATCGGTAGAAAAATCTATAAGTTTCAACAATTATAAAACTATTTTTGTCTTGATGTATACATATGGAGGAAAATCCTGAGACTATGCATTACCGAACCGAGTAGTTTCGGTCCAGACCGAATCGAAAATCGACAATTTATATTCGGTCTTAGGTCTATATTTATAAAAAAAAAAACTAGGTTTCAATTCGGTTTTGGTTAAAACCTGCAAAATCGACAAGTAAACCGAAAAACCGATTTTTTTTTTAAAAAAAAGGGTCGGTTCATATAATTATATTAGCAATTACTTTTTAAGTCCATTTATATCCAAAACCTGAACCGAACCGAACTTGACCCTAATAAGTTCAGTTTTAGATTCTAATATTTCATATTTTTGGGCTTAGGTCCAAACCAAATTTACTTTTATAGGTTCGGTTTTAGGAAAAACGATTTTAGATTCGGTTCAATTTATTGCGGTTCGGTTCGGTTTTGGATCTATGCTCCGAGCCAAACCATTTGTCAACTGACAAATGGTTTGGCTCGGAGCAAAAATCCATAAAATTGTTGCTTTTTTTTTTTTGGTAAGATTTTTGTTTTGATAAGAGATAAATGTGATAATTTGTTTGCTATTAATGCTATTTAAGGTTATTGAATATGACCTTTGAGATTGAATGATTATATATAACTCCATGTTAAATCTTTCCTCTTTTCTCAAAATCCAAATTAAACATGTTTACATAAAAATTAATTGTGTGGTTGGAAGAGTCTCTACATAATAATCTTTCTAATAATCATGAACTTTGTATTGTTATCTATAAAAATTTTAGGTTGTATCTTCTTAAACGTGAACTATTTGATCCGCTTTGCCATATAAAAAATATAACTTTCAAAGAACAAGTTTCAAAAAAGTTAGAGAAAAAAATTATGCCATGATAAAAAAATTGAAAATTTGAGCTAATTTTGTGATCTATAACGAGGGGTAATACGAGCCGAACGAGCCGAGTATCGGCATGCTCAAGCTTGGCTCGTTTAGAAACGAGCCGAGCCCGAGCCGAGCCTAAAAATTATACGAGCTTTAAAATGTGCTCAAGCTTGGCTCGTTTAGAAAGTGAACGAGCTTGAGCCGAGCTTTTGACGAGCCGAGCCCGAGTAGCTCGGCTAAAATAATGCTCCTATAGTGTTATTTTAGCCAAACGAGCCGAGCTTTACCCGAACTAGCCGAACTTTGACATGCTCAAGCTTGGCTCGTTTATAAACGAGTCGAGCCCGAGCCGAGCCTAATTTTTTTTACGAGCTGTAAAATGTGTTCGTATTCGACTCGTTTAGAAAACGAACGAGCTCTAACCGAGCTTTTGACGAGCCGAGCTCCAGTAGCTTGTCTCATATTACGGCCCTATCTATAACTTCTAAAAGAATTCTAAGAATGACCGATAAAAAAGTGAATTTTGGGAACCGTATCATAAATGTTGGGAAATATGTCACAACCGTGACATCCCACCGAAGTTTTGTATAAAATACGGATATTATAACTAATCACATAAAATGCGGATATTAAAATAATTTGAAATAAAAAAGGTAGTTTTGTATAAAATAATCTAAATCAAGGGATGGTTTTGTGAAAAAAGAAAAAGGCATGGCCAAATGGGCAAAACGACAAACCCTACCCACGGAACTCTGGAACTAATTTAGCCTGGTAGATAGAGAGACAGAGAGCGCTCGAGACAAAGCTTCTGCTATCTGTGAATTCATAGCAGGTATGGAAAAATCTCCATTGATTTTCCGCATATGATTTTGATCTTTATCTGCAATTCATTTATCGATGTGTGAATAATTTGGATTTTTCATGTTCATTTGTGTATTGCGTCCTTCTGTTTCTCTTTCTTCTTACGATTTCTTGAAAGTACCAGTAGATTGAGCTAAATTTTGACCCTAATTTATCGAACGGGATCTGTTAAGATCGAAATTGTATCTCGTCTCTGTGAATCGTAATGTTGTTGCATTGATAATGTTCATATATGCACGATTTCGCCCCTTCTAATTAATCCATTTTGCAGGTCTTGACTCTTTAGCTCTACGAAGTGCTTGCTTTTTTCTTTAACGAGGGGGAGATATTATGAGTCTTGGTGGTTCTTCTCTTGCTTCTGGTTAGTTTTTTTTTATTTATTGTTGATTTACATTACTAGTCTAAACTCCAAAGTCAAACGTGGGATGTATTTGTCCACCAATGCTCGTTTTGTCAGTTAGATTGTGTTTTATTTTGGTATTTGGAGAAATAATTAGTATTCTATCACTAATTTGGACGATAGAGGGTGGTTGTTGCTGAATTGGGTTTTAGAAGATGAACACTGTTTGAAATTCCACTCTAATTTATGTTTTGAACTTTGAGGAAGAGCTGGTGATTGAGAGGATGACTGAAATCAAAGCAGTATTTGATGATAGCTTGCTCAGTTTATTATGTTTATGCTTGTGAATATTTATAGCACTTTTTTGAAGCACTGTTTTTAGGCGGTGTTGCAGCTAGAAGGGCTATGGAATTCGGGCCGACACATGTTGTTAAGCCTAAAGGTAAACACCAGGCTACTATAGTGTGGTTGCATGGCCTCGGTGACACTGGGGGGAGGTAAATTGAGCTCATCTGGTGACCTGAATGACTTACTGAATTCCTTTTCATTATGACCTATCTTTCTGCCTTCAGCTTATTTTCGTAATGATTGAAATATTCAGTAATGATATTTATACTTTATCGTTATCTTATTTTCTTCACTCTAAAATGTTAAAGATGATAAAATTAGCTAACAGTGCTTTCTTCATTGGCAGTTGGTCCCAACTCTTGGAGACTGTTCCACTTCCAAATGTAAGAATTGAGAAATTTAACCTTGTCCATTCATTTACTAATGCTGTAGTCTTTCAATACACATTGGTATGCTTAATGTTTGCTCGGACAGATAAAATGGATATGCCCAACAGCTCCATCTCGACCTATAAGTTTGTTTGGTGGTTTTCCTTCCACTGCATGTAAGTCTTAACTCTCTGGAATTTAATTCATTATTTTGAAGGTCTTGGATCTCCAAATGGACTCAATGTGCTCTTTGTTTAGCAATATTCTAGGTTTTTATCAGCATGCTTTTGTTTTTTTAACAGACTTACAAATAGTGGTTTATTCTTGTTTATCTTGTTTTGACTGTTCTGACGGTATTTCTTGTTTCACTTTGCATACGAGCCCCCCTGCTGGCATTGGAATTGTCTAACTAAAAAGGTCACCATAATATCAAAATTACCTGACAACCAATCATAGAAATAAAAATTCAGGAAGACATGGCAAGTTTGTATGTCCCAGCCTTCTGCCTAGCTGGGCAAAGGCTTAGTGGGGAATGTATAAATGTAATCGCTTAAGATATAATGCTATGAGATGCTGCAACACATAATTTTTCAATTTTGAAACACAACTTCCTAAATTTCTATTTAAAGAACCAGCACCAACGATCATCATGGGAATCATCTTCAACAATTAAGTGCTAATTTTTTGTGTTACCTCATGATGTGATGATTCAACAGTATCATAATTACAGATGCTTCTGTGTTTGGCTGAACTCCAATTTTTCACTGTTAAAGTGTTGCTAGAACAGACTGTGTTAATGTAGGGTTGAAATAGTTTAGTCAATAGCTTCTGTTCTTTGCTCCTAACTTTTTTTCCCACTGTTACATAATTTTAACAGGGTTTGATGTAGCAGACCTTACTGAAGAGGGTCCTGTTGATATTGAGGGCATGGATGCCTCAGCTACACATGTTGCGAATCTCTTGTCTAATGAGCCAGCTGATAGTATGTCCATCTTTTGCCTACACTAGAGAAGTTAACACATTAACACTAAATTGGTTTACATAACAAGTTGAATATAGTTTTGAGCATTGAGAATAACTGCTTATTAGAAGCATTCTTTGATTTGAAAATTTACTGTTATATTCCTAAGCACAAATTTATTAAAATTTCAAAAATAAAAGGAAAAAATCAGCAAGGACTAAGGGGACAATACAACTTCCTTCTGAAATGAGGTGTAGCCAGATAGAGTCATGGAGGTATGAATTTGTAATGACTAGAATTTACCAAACACAACAATGAAAAATAGATTTATTTGTACATCAGTACATGTAAACAGTGCTATATATTAATATAGGAATTTTTGTTAACAATGTTCGTTTGGGAAACCAAACACTTAATTTGATATTTTGATGTGAAATATATTACACTTTTAAAATCTACGATTCTCTTTAGTATTCAGATGTGATTACGGGCAATAAAGACAGTCTAGAGAAAAACTGACTCAACTTTGCCAGAAATTACAAAATTGTTAGAATATGTGAGGACTAGGCTAGAGGAAGGAGTAGCTACTTAACTTGTAAATGCTACTCCAGTTTAATTTCTATCAAGTTGGTGTGGGTCAATTCATGGTTCTATTAGTTGCTATCTACTGATGCATGGTACAGGTTTTATCTCAGATCTTCGACTATAAACCACTTGAAAATACAAATAAATTTTTTTAAGCATCTTTCCAAATTTGTGCATTTATTTATTGCTTTCTGATATGAGATGCTTTTCTATTGTGCAGTCAAACTTGGTGTGGGTGGTTTCAGTATGGGAGCAGCCACATCACTGTACTCTGCCACTTGCTTTACATCAGGAAAATATGGAAATGGAAATCCATACACACCCAACCTAAGTGCTGTTGTTGGGCTAAGTGGCTGGCTTCCTTGTGCAAAGTATATTTATTTTTGACAAAATACTTGAATGAAAATTTAATTTCCTAACCAAGTTATTATAATGATATCTGTTTCCCACTCCTTCATTTGTTACGTGTCCAGTACCTTGAGCGAAAAGGTTGCTAATGATGAGGCTGCATCCCGTGCATCATCTTTGCCCATTTTGATTTGTCACGGGAAAGGTAAGGCATCTCCTCAATCTTATTTCAAAATTTGGGAGAGTAGAAAATGAAAAAGGAAAATAATTGAGATATAGCGACTTCGTTTTAGATTTGTCATGATTCAGTTGTACTTTTCCCTCATTTATGTAAATTTATCTCTTGTATACTTGTGGCAGTTGATGATGTTGTCCAATACAAGTTCGGTGAGCGGTCTTCACAGAAATTAAGCGCAAGTGGTTTTCGTGATGTTACATTTAAATCCTACAACAGGTATGTGCTACATCAGGATTAAAACTATGTTGCTTAATCAAACATAGCATATTCTCAAGTGTATATTTTTGTTTAATTTGCAGGCTTGGACACCATACCGAGCCTCAAGAGATAACCGATGTTTGTAGCTGGCTTACTTCAAAACTGAACCTTGAGGGTTAACCTTTGTTGAACAAGAAGCTCATGAATCGCCAAAACAAACAGATATTAGTGCCATGAAATTGTTTAGACTGAATTTGTGATGCACACATTGGTTTGGTTCATTTTTATCCGCACGAATCGTTGGCTTGATGATCCTTAATGTTAAACATGTTAGACATGGTTTTTAGTTGTCTGAATTATACAGTCTGCTGCCACTAAATGGCACTGTTATGACCATACATTATTTGGTGCTTCTTTAGAGGGATTTGCTTTGTTTCTATGTCAAATAAGCATCATTGAGCACAAAATTTGTTCTGTATTAAAAGTTAAGAGCTTTCTCATATTGTTTACAGACTGATGGTTCCAATTTGGAACAAATACAGACAATTCCAAATGCTACAAAAACACCTTCTGTACAATCTTACTAGAATTTGCAAGCAATGGAAAGAGTCTGAACCCTAAAAATCTCACTCTTGTTTGCAGGAAACGAACCCTAATCAAGAACGACAGGGTATTAGTGTAACGATCATCGTCCCCTTTCAGATTCCATGACAAAAGCGATGTTTTCTTTCGATGAAGGTGAAACCGGAACAACTCTACTAGCTGAAGGTGAAACCGGGACAACTTTACCCGCCGTTGGTGAAGCTGAAAGAAGTTTACCTTGTTCATCTTCGTCATCTTCCGCGTATTCAAGTTGATTGTCTGCTGAATAATGTTCACTTCCTTCTTCTACACGCCATTTAAACAACAAAAATTAACCATCTTTGGTAGTAAAATCGAGTTACAAACCACGAAAGTACTCAACTTACCCACACATTCGTGATACTCGGTTGATGGTGTAATTGTGGTAACTTGAAGGCTGTCAGGAAGCAAACAACTACAAGCAGCGCCTGAAATTGAGTCAAGAGAGTTTTTCTCTTTTAGCTTCATTGATCTACAAAGTAATAAAACAAGAGAAAAGAGGGTAAAAACTAAAAACATACCGGCACGAGCTAGGCGATTTACCCATTTAGGTATGCTTTTCCCAATCAATCTGCTGGCAATGTCATCAGTGAAATGGTTGCAGTTTTTGGTAATGAGATGGTAAGTATCTCCATGATACTCAGAAGCGACGTTCTCGATGAAATCCCGGAATTCCGAATGTGGAATGTTTATGCAACCAAGAGGTATAGAACTTCTATAAATGAAGCCTGGACATGTTTTCGGCTCTACCTCAAATACGCCGCTAACCGGAAAATCATGAGCTCCAAATCCGTATTCCATCCCATGGACTGCTCATTTAGGATACACAAAATTCTTATAAGTATTTGAGTTCATGAAGTTGTAGAATGACATATTAGAGGCTTTAGTTGGCATTTTGCTACACGAATGTGTTGTGTGAAATTGTTGCAAGTGTTTGAATTCATTAAGCACCCGTGTAGTTGTAACTCCGAAAATGGAAACGGAAACGGAAACGGAATGGACTGGATTTGTTGTGGTTTCATACAAAATGCATTTGCTTTCCCATTTTGTTTTTCCGTAGGGTATCAAAACTAATCAACTCTACTTAAGTTACTTCAAATCATAACAAATGATTCCAAAAAAATTTAATGAACAAGCGTGGCTATGAACTAGATTCATTTTCGTTCTATTTCTGTTTTCGGAGTTAAATTCATACGGGCCCTAACTATTTCAATCATATTCGAATTGGATCATACTCGTCATATACACCCTAAGGCTCCATTTGATCGAAAATCATATATCCGTATCCATATCCGTATCCGTATCCGTATCCGCATTAAGATATGAACAGGAAACGAACCTAATTGTGATCATCACAACACAGACTCACCCAATCCACAAACACAAACAAATAACAAACTGCAATTCAAAAGCAAATCGAAAACATGAGAATTAAAAGAAAACGAGATGAACAGATTCGAACGAACCTTCAATGCCGGAGTGAAAAATGCCGAAACCGAACCAGTAGGTATAGTGATTGATTGGGGTGAGATCATAGATATTCAACACCACCTGAGTTTCACCGGCCGATTTCGATTCCGATTTCGAAGCTTTTCCTCCCCCTCCACCCATCTAAAGCCCTTCCTCCAACGACCTTAATTCAAGGAAGAAGAAGAAAGAAGATGATGATGATGGGGGATTCAAATTGAATGATCCCTTCCGATTTCACTTTCAAATACAAAATCTTTTTATCTGAATTCAGGGAGAAAAAAAGGTTTTTTGGGTTTCGAGGATCGAGTTTAATTAGTGATCATAGAAATTCTGATCATCCCAGCCAAGATGCAACAAAATCCAGCAAATAATGGTTAAAATGGGTTATCTGAAAAAAGAATTATTGCTATACATTTGTTGCAATATGAAAGTTAATAAAATAGTATTATTTTCATTGCCGTCGAATTTAAT
This sequence comes from Fagopyrum esculentum, assembly GCA_033239045.1. Lineage (NCBI taxonomy): Eukaryota > Viridiplantae > Streptophyta > Magnoliopsida > Caryophyllales > Polygonaceae > Fagopyrum > Fagopyrum esculentum. The sequence goes on along the minus strand of BSUD01000004.1, from coordinate 153,145,129 downwards.
TAGATAATTATCCTTTTTGTTCTTTAAAAAATGGTAAATACAAAATCATATTTGAATATGCATATATATTTTATATGCTCACACCATCATTTTATTAACGATATATTTAGTTAATTTATCGTTCATTTTACTAACGTAAAAAAAAATCAAGTGTCAGTGTTCAGTGGATACTGGTCTTCATTTTTTTTTCTGACTATTTAAAAAAGGGAGAATTTGACATACTAGGCTTTTTTGAGTTTTTGTTTAAGAAAGTGTACCCCAAATTTTTTACCACTTTCATTTAATAGTAGGTAAAAATTATTAACCCTTTTATTTAGAAAGAAAGAATAAATGATGTTTGTTATTTGTTATATAAGTATAAGTTTTAAATTTTAATTACTGAATTTGTTTTCTTTTATTATTTTTCTTGCCTTTTTTTTATTTATTTTTTATTTATTTTTTATTTTTTGGACTGAATTTCTCATACCGGAATTACTCGTACCAGAATTTTCATACCAGAAATTATCATACCAGAATTTCTCATACCATAAATTATTTTCATACCAGAATTTCTCATACCAGAAATTATTTTCATACCAGAATTTTGTCATACCAGAACTTCTCATACCAGAACTTGTCATACCAGAAATTGTCATACCAGATTTTTTTTCATACCAAAATTTTGGTCAAATTTTTTCATACCATAATTTTACATACTAGAATTTAAATACCAGAATTTTATATACCAGAATTTTATATACTAGAATTATATACTAGAATTTTACATACTAGAATTTCCCATACCAAAATTTTATAATACTAGAATTTTATAATACCGTAATTTTATAATACTAGAATTTCATCATACCATAATTTTTCATAATACCAGAATTTCTACATACCAGAAATTCAACATACTAGAAATTCAACATACCAGAAATTCATTTCCGAATTTGGTTTTTTATTTTATTTATTTTTTTACTTTTTTTTTCCTATAATAAACATACCATAATTTTTACGTACCAGAATTTCACCATACCAGAATTTCTACATTTACATACCAGAATTTCTACATACAAGACATTCTACATACAAGACATTCTACATACCAGAAATTGTACATACCAGAAATTGTACATACCAGAATTAGACTAATGCTAAAGTAGCAGAAAAGCACTACCGTTCATCATCCATCTTTATAATTTTGACAACATCATCTTCAAAACCTGTGTAATGGCTTCATTTTACCAATTTGCACCTTATTCCAACTTTTACCAATCTGCACATTATTCGAACATCATCACCTAAAACCTGTAATCAAACAAGCACTCCACTCATAAACCAAATGTTAAAGCAAGTGGAAGTGTAACATAGTGATAACAACTTCAAGATCAAATATTACAAACTAACAGATATTAGCAATTCAAGACTAACAGGCACAAATCTATATGCTAATCTAAATACCAAATATTACAAGGCTAACAGATATCAGCAATTCAATATCAAATATTATAAGCCTTGAGAAGTGCAAGCATGGAGACGCTGAATGATCAAATATTAGCAATTCAAGACCAATCTAAGTGCCAAAACATTATAAAAATTATCATCATAATTACAAGGCTAACAGACACGCATATGAGAATTCAAGACCAATCTGAGAATTATCATCATAATTCAAGACCATTATTAGCGATTCAAGACCAATCTGAGAATTTAAGATATAAGTTCAAGTTCAGATCTAGACTTGGATTTAGATCTAGATCCAGATCTAGAATGGGTTTGTAGCAAGGACCAGTAGCAACCGACGACGAGAGCACCATTAACCTACCCTCCCTGCCGGCAACACGTTTTGGAACCTAATCTGTGTACACAGTCGGGATCCACCGCAGCCGGCCGCCGCCTCTGCTGCTTCCGCCACCAGCAGCGGTTTCAGGTGTGCCATATGTGTGGGAAGGGTCGTCGGTGCTGTTGGGCTGGCCGTAGGTGGCGACAGTGGTAGGTTCTCGTCCACTGTTGGTTGTGTCATGAGAAAAATGGTTGGAATGGTCGGAAGAAGCAAAGTGAAGGGAAGATTGCGTACAGATCTAGGTTAAGCGAGAACATAGAGCGCACAGTAACTTTTTAAATGGGGTACATTTACTAATTAGAAAACTGAAAAAAGCCTACTTAGTTTACAATAATAAAAAACAGCCTAGTTACCTAATTAGCCCTTTAAAAAAATATAGAAACAAAATATATTCTATGCGGTTGATTTTTATTGAATTAATTACTAATAATGCACATTTTTTTAATTGAGGATACTAAGTATGCACCTTTTTATAATCTCGTTGATAAAGTATGCACTTTTAATTATTGAAAAAAATATATTTTTTATGAGTTATTCAAAAAAAAATAAAATAAAATATTAGTTAATTATCCCATATAAAGTGAAAAAAATATATATATTAGATCAGTTAGTCTCGAGAGGCTGACCCTCCCTTTACTCTTTTAAAACCAGCTAAAGATTGAATACAAATCTAAAGTCTATACACACGTTTACTATGAACAAAATTTAATTATTTGAGTGAAATTCCAACAACAAAATTCTATATTACATGATTGGAAATCGCACAAAAAAAAACATTCAACGTAATGATAATTATGTTAGCTTATCAATCGATCATACCTTGTCGTGTTCCCAACCAGCTAGGCATAGTGTGGTCGATCAAGTTGAGCCAATTCATTCATAATCTTCTTTTTGTTTGGTTTAAGAAAGAAAACTTCATTTCTAATTAATTAGTGTGAAATGGGTAAATATTAAGTCAACTAGAATAAACTACGAAACTAGTGCCTAAAATTTCAAACTTATGAAATTTTTTGATAGTTTATAAAAGATTAACTTTTTCTTTCTAAAAAAAATAAATTAACTTTTTCTAATATCAAAAGAAAGTTTGGATCTTACAAAAATCTTATATATATTAAAGCAGAAGCCTCTATTGCCACATGTCGCCCCCACAATTAACCTCAGCCCAACGAAATTTTAGTGTCACGTGTCGCCCACAGAATTAACGTCAGACAAAAAAATTTATAAGAAAAGTTTTTACAAATTTTGTTTTTAAAATAAATGATAATTTCTCTTAAAGTTGTTAACAAATTGTTTTCATTTATATTAAAAAAAATTTATTTATCATATTATATCTCAAAGTTGTTAGCAAATCTACATTTAAATTTTGTTTTTACTTAAATAAAAAAAATTTATGAGAAAAGTTGTTAGGAAAATTTGTTTTTATTTATATTATAAAAAAATAGAAATTGTGATATTATCCGTCAAATTCAATTTTATAAGAAAAATTTTAACAAATTTTATTTTTAAAAGAAATATTAATCTCTCAAAGTTGTTAGCAAATTGTTAAAAAAGTTTGCTAACACAATTAGTTATAATCTAATGATTAACATTAGTTATAATTAAAAAAACACACGTACTTTTTTAAAATCCATCATATATTTATAATTGAAAAAAAAGAGAAAAAAAAATATTAATTAACATTAATAATAGATTTAATTAACTAATTTTACATCGAAAATTATACTAATAATTTTAAATTCGTCATTCAAAATTTGAAAAGAATAATTTTGCTTGACGAGATTTATATCTTTATTTAAATTAAAATAAGAATAAAAATCAAATCAAATAAATTTAAATTAGTCATTAAAAATTAAAAAAAGAATTGATCTACATAGATCCAGTCAAGTACGTTGGCAACCAATAAAACGGTGAAGTTAGTGATTATTTTAAATTAGTTATAAAAAAAGGTTAAAAGAGATAGTCATTTAAACTGATAATAAGATTGTTTTGTTAGGAAATTAGATTTGACTATATTTTTTTTGTTAACGGTATTTGATTCAGTTTAGATTGGAATTCATTAAGATACAAAGAAACTTTTGTTAAAACTAACTATTAATCCTAATATCAACAATTAATTATTCCCAACCGAATACACACTAAATCATTCAATTAAATTTTCTCATAATCAATCGAAATTTAAATCATTATAATTCAATCAATGATCTCTATCCTAACTAATTGCTGTTATAATTATTTTTAATTTGGTAATTTAAAATTCAAAAAATATAATTCTCACACAATACTAAACCACGACCCCATTATAAATACAAATCATTCTTCACCCTTCACCCGTCATATGTTCTCTCTCATCAACTCATCCGTTGTTCTATGGTTTCTTCATTCCATCTTTACATTACTCCAAACTCCGGAGAAAAATCTTCCTCGCACTGTATTCATTTGCTATTTGTATGTCCGTATTTCAACTTTTTGTTTTTTCGTTGTATTGATTCCAATAACCAGCAAGAATTTTATTTTTCAATTTAAAGCATATGCTTTTCGGGTTCGGTTTTTTGCAGAGTTCTCTTTTATTTGGTTTGATGTAAACTTCGGTTGCTTTCGTTGTATTGCTTAATGTTGCATTTCTCTCGGTTTGAAACCTTCTGCTGTATTGCTTTCGTTTGATTTTTTATGAAAATAGTGATTTTTTTGTTGCTTTCGATCTATTTGGTTCGTTTTATTTATTTTTTTAAAGAAAATTATTGTTTTCCGGTTTGAAACCCTCCGGTTTGAAACCCTCTGTGCAACAATGTTTCCACAAAAATTATGTTTCATCGATGAATCATCCACAACCGCAAAGAAGCTTTCCATTTGATTTGAAAATATTGTGGTGATTAAAAATATTGTTTTTTAAATCACTGTTTGATTTCAATTTGCTTTGGAAATTACTGTTTTTCTAAAAATATATATTTTTTTTTAACAGATAGAAGGTTTCAAAATATTTTTTCTAAAAATCAGATTTTCTGATTTAAGAAAAAATTATAAATTATTAAAAAATTTCCGGTTTCAATATGGTTTACATTCATTTCTCATTAAAAAATTTATAAAAAAACGTTTCGGTTTAAAAATCTTTATTTTTAAGCCAAAAAATCTTTTATTATTAAATTAACAATTTTATAGGAACCAACTCACGTTAGTTCGAACGACTCTATTTTGTGTGACAATTTTTTTATAATATAAATTAAGCCAAAAAATCTTTTATTATTAAATTAACAATTTTATAGGAACCAAGTCACTTTTATTCGAATCTATTATACATACTAAAATAGAGCACAAGTTGATAACGTGGCGCGTTGTGGATGCAGTATTTTTGAAATGGAGATCCCATAATTAAAACCAATAAATCTTTATTTTTAAGCCAAAAAATCTTTTATTATTAAATTAACAATTTTATAGAAACCAACTCACGTTAGTTCGAACGACTCTATTTTGTGTGACAATTTTTTTATAATATAAATTAAGCCAAATAATCTTTTATTATTAAATTAACAATTTTATAGGAACCAAATCGCTCTCAATAAATATTGTATTATTAGAAAAACATTGTTCATGATGATATTAAAACATAAAATTTTATGTTCTTAAGTCAATTTAACCTGAACAAAATGTACTATAAATAAATATGCGATACATAATACATAAAAATAACAATAAAATACTTTTTATTTTAAATAAAACCCGCACAAGGTGCGGGGATTAAACTAGTATTGTATTATGCCCGTAATAAAAACGTCCAACTGATGGGTGAAGATAACAAAACTTAGATAACGAGTGAAGATTTTAAATGACGAATTGGGTGATATAAGCATTTCATTCGCCCATCACTCGACCTATTATTATTAGGGGTGAGCAAAAATATCCGATTCGACTAAGTCGTTCCGCTAATCCGAAGATCCGATCCGAAAAAATCTGAATCCGAAGATATCCGACAATTGGTGATCCGAGTCCGATCCAATCCGGGCATATTTTTCGGATCATCGGATCGGATAGGGATCTGTGTTTAGAGGGAAAAGTCAGATCAGATATATCCGACTAGTCTAATAATAATTGTCTGGATCGGATCGGATCGGATATCCGTTCAGATAAAACTGTCGGATATCCAGATTTTCTTGGATCGGATTCAGATCAAATCGGATATCCGGAGATGTTCACCCCTAATTATTACCCCTACTTATAAGTTAAAGGGTTACGATAGTGTTGATTGAATCTAGTTTATACAATATTGGAAATTGTTTGTTGGTCTAAAACAAGAATTCAATAACGGGTAAAAATAGTGAAGAAGACTAAGCATGTTAAAATGGGCCACAAGGCCCATAATTCCAAACCTTCAAAGACTGTATTGTTGCTTAACAAGTTTTAAAAATTACAAAAATGACATTGTTAAAGAAGGTTAGTTGAACTTACTAGACACATTTTCATTTATAAATATATTTAAATTTACAAATCATGTAAATCATTTCATATATTGTGAAATGTAATGTACTAAAGGTCCGTTTGGTGAACTTATATGAGATTATTTTGAGGACTTTCATTCTAAATAATCACATAATCTCCATTAAAGTGGATGAAATTTTTTTCAATTTTTATCCCCAATAATCCTTACCCACCAAACACAACCTAAATAGTGGACGACGTAATAAGTTTTATATAACCGAATTTCTAAGAAAACAACGTCTGATTTGCTAATTGCACGGTGCAAGGTTGAGTGATTACCCTCTTTTGTTTTAACATCATCTATGTACGAGTAAGTGCGTCCAAATCTATGTTTTTTTAAAAATATTTTTTCCTCTTACTTGAAGCAATATGTTGTAGAAAGGTTGAACGATAGTAATCTGATGTTCTATTACATTTACAGAAAGAGTTAAATACACAACAGAAGGTGTAACTGAAATTCAAATTGCAAAGATAATCTAATTAATTTAATTCAAACAATATGTTCTTGCTGTGATATGGGAGAGGAGATCTCCAACTGATCCGTATGACTCGATAACATACGTTGAAGTTGACATTTGTACGCTAAAGTTAAATTTTTTAACGCAATCGCTTAACGTTGAAGTTGAGTAGTTCAACGGCGTCTCAATCAAGTTTACCAACATGATGTAAGTCGGATGTGTTGCTTTAGTAAAACCCATTATGTAATCACGTACGTCGATTGAACAAAATCTAATAATTTGAGTGAAATTTCAAACAAAGTTGTATATTACATGATTGGAAATTGCACAAAGAAAACATTCAAAGTAATGATAATTATGTTAGCTTATGAATCGATGATACTTTGTCGTGTTTCCAACCAACTAGGCATAGTTGCATTATGAAACCGACCTCGGACCAACATATGACTCCTATCTATGTCTTGTCTATTACCAATCAAATTATCGAATCTTAAATAATCCATTCATAATCTTCTTTTTGTTTGGCTTAATAAAGAAAACTTCATTTCTAATCTTCACCATATAACCTTTAATTATAGCATAAATGTATTGATACGGATCAGTGATACGATGTTAGATTCGTTAAATATTGTTTAGGTTTTTAGGATCTTCATTAAGTTATTAAATTTGTGTACCCCTTCAATTTTTATTAGGGTTATATTTACTGGACATATTTACACCATGAACCTATTTATTGAAAAGAAATTTTAAAAAGACTTACTTAGTTATTTGACTAAAATCTTTTTTAACTTTATTTTATAAATCACATTCTAAAATCATGTTCTGAAAAATGTATTTTTACTAAATTTGTCCACTAATAACCATTTTTTTTAAAAATATGTTAGATAGTCTCTTGTTAATTTTAGTTATTTATTTAAATTATTTTGAATATATATATATATATATATATATATATATATATATCCAAAATTTTAAAAAACAAAAGCACTTCTTTATCAATACAAACATCTAAGGGGGTGTATTCAATTAAGAGTTTAAAAGAATTTTTTGGAGTTTAAAAGAATTTTTTGGAGTTTAAAAGTATATGGGTATTTAATATAGATTTTTAAAAGTCCATATAAATCCTTAGGTATTCAATTATGATTTAAATTTTTCCATAAAATTCCTATGGTAAAATATTCTATTATTTCATTGATTTTGTAGGATTCTTTATTACTTATATACATATTTAAACTCTATAGAAATCTTCTTCCAACACATAATCTGTATTGAATCTATATAGAATTAAAATATCTTAATCAACAAATTCTATGATTATTAAGAATAAGTCAAAATCTTTAAAAATTTGGATTGAATACACCCCCCTTAAATATATTTTGACAAAATAATTTCTCCTGTTATTGCGCCATTTATAAGTATTATTATTTTATCCCACAATATACTGAATATATCTGAAATAAGTAATATTTCTTTGAAGATAAATACATAAATAGTGTAAAAAACAATATATGTATCTTTATATGAGTACATGTGAGTGTGGGCATGATCTTCTGGTCAGTGAAGTCAATTGAAAACACTAAAATATGCAGACATGGAAATGAACATTGAATCTGCATCTCTCTTCTCTGAGCTTCCCATTTCTTATTGTCTAACATTGTATCAGGAAGTTAATTATTTTATTATTTTGCTGCTTCCCTTTTTTTTTATATATATCTTTTTTCCTTTTTAATGCAAAAAATGAAAATTTACTCTATTTATATTTTTATAAAAATATACCAAAAAAATCATAATATCAATGTTTACTTGTAATTTATTTGTGTTTTATTTAATTTATAAACTTTGAGTTTAATTTTTGTAGGTGTTTACTTGGGGATTGGTTTAATATCTCTACGAGTTTATTTGGGTTTATAAACCACTCAAAAATAAACTTTTCAGACCAAGGCTATTTTTGCTTGCATGAGTTTATTTTTGTTTAAAACCCGATTTTGGCCTTTTGCTTTTCCATCCGATATTGTTTGTTCATCCTTGAGTATTCAACGTTATCGTTCGAGTTTTTTAGGGGCATGTGTGTCTTTTGAAGTAAAATAAACCCAATAAATAAACTTCAAGTAAACGGACTTACCTGATTTATCTATATAAACCCGTGAAAAAATAAACCCAAAAATAAACTATAAACTCATTTAACTTATAAACCCGAAAATAAATAAACAGGCCCATAGTATTTTGCAGAAAAAAAGAGCAATAATTTATTACATGAAATGAGTTATTATTATTACCAAAAAATACTTATATGATTGTAAATAAACATTATAAAATAATCATTTTCATTAGTGTCGATATATATATTTGTTTATAATATAGATAGTGTGTTTTAACACCTTTTTAAAATGCTTATCTAGTTGCCTAAAAAACACAAGGCATATATACAGCAGCTATGAAAGAAAATTCAATATAATGTTCGTAAAATACAAACACAAGGCCACTAAAATTATTCGATGAATTGAACATATACATTAAAAGTCCAATTAAGCATACTTAAGTGATAAATTAACACCAACTTTTTATAAAAAAAAATAATTTATATTTGAAATTCAATATTCTATATTCTTCCTTGTCCACAAAGACATAGCAAATGAACGGCAAAAATATTTCTGTATTTTTTAATGGATTTTCAAGTGTGAAGTGTTAAATTATCATTTGGTTTACACGTAAAGGTGAATCTGCACACAAGACTTTCGGGTTCCATCTTACAACCAATTGACAATAGGAGGATTAGTCCTAGGACTTATATGTTAGGTTCACACGGTATCATATTGTCGATGTGGGACACAATCTACACGTTAACAAAGTAAAATTTGAGGTATTTGAAAATGGTTTATCTATTAAAATGCATGATTAAAATTAAAAAATATATAGGTAAAGGAGGGGTTGATTAGGGTACTTTAAAGAGGTTGTCATTTATGGGATTGGGTGGAAAATGAGAAGAATAAAAATGAAAATTATATGGGCTAAAGTGTAGTGCAGAAATTGGTAGGATTGTTGCCTCAAAATGGAACCAAAAGTGATATATATGACAAGATGCTGCTTAGTAAAAGGGAGAATTGAGTTGAAACATTTTAAGCAATTTTGGATTCCTCCTCCCACTTGTTTTCGACTATATCAATGCATCATAATCTTCACGACTATATATATATATATATATATATATATATATATATATATATATATATATATATATATATATATATATATATATATATATATATATATATATATAAACAGCTATTAAAAATGAGAACAAATTATATTCGTTAGATCGTTAAATAGATGGTTAAGATCAAACGATAATAAAGGAAAAAAAAATCTTGTAATTAGTGGAAGAAATATTCGTCGGACCTAATTCGTATATTCGGTGGTATAGTCACATATATTCGGCGTTTACATGTTCACATGGTAAGAGATGTTTACATATGAGTCTCTCTCTATATATATATAGATCCTATGAGAATAGACTTTATCGTGTAAGCATGAGAACATATCTTATTGTTTAATATATTATTCGTAGTTATTATTAGTTTTGTTACGAATGTGCCATATCGTTTAATGTATTATTCGTAGTTATTGTTGGTTGAATGAATTATTCGTAGTTATTATTAATTATGATAGCTACCCTAAATCTCGACCCTTAATACTCACAATCCGACGGTCTAGGATTGTGCTCATGATACACAATAAGATTGATCTCATGGGAACCGCACCCTATATATATATATGGTTTTTGTTCCGGCCAGCTTATAAAAATTTATTTTTGTAGGATAAAACTTTATTTTTTCAAAAATTTATAAAAGAAAAGAAATTTGGTAGTACAAAAAATTGAATTAGGTAGTAAAAAATGAACAAAACTTTTTCCAAACCTCCTCTCCACAAATTATTTATGAGGTTTTAAAATTGAAAAAAAATGAAAATAATTCACATTTTGTGAATAAATACTTTACATTGTCTACAAATTTCTAAAAAAGAAGTTGTTTTTAGTTTTGATAAGAGCTAGTGTGCATCCTCTTGTGATCCGGTATTTTTTTGTGGAGAAGGAAATATCTCGTCAATTTAAACAAAAATAAAATATGATATATAAGTTTAGTGAACTACACTAATACGTAAATTATCAATAATTGATTTTAGGATAAAAATACATTGGATTTATACGGAGTTTTCTAAAACATGCACGATGAATTCATGCGGACATGCAGAACTGACGATCCTCATGTTATTTTATCCGAATTCATCTGTAAAATAGGATTTTTATTACGTCTTAAAACATAGTTTTAAACCCGTATTTGGAAAAATTCCACTAAAAAAATGAATTGTTTTTTTTAAATTTAATAAAAAATTCAAAGCAATCTTTTTTTTAGCATATGTATTAATTGTATTAAAAAAAACACATAAATTATTTTTTTAAAATTTTAATAAAAAAAACTCAAATCAAACTTTATAACATATGTCTTATATGTTAAAAAAGTTATGAATATATATATTAAACAAGATAAATAAAAATGACAAATAGGAGACAAGGGCAAAACAAGTTTTGTCATCTCGCCCTTTTCCCCCACTCTCCTATGTGACTTACAACTACCATTCTTTGCCTCAATTCCCCATATCCCATTATTAACCCTTAAAGTTAAAAACCTTCAAATGACCGTCCCATCACTTGTTAAAAAAGGGTTAATATTTACCCCGGTAATTTTGCATGCATCCATCGATCTCAACTTTAGCTTGCTTGTCAATTCTGAACCCGAAAACCCGAACCTGAACCCGGAAATTTGAACTTGAAAACCTGAACCCGAAACTCGAAACCCAAACCCAGATCCGATGGAAATGATATTTATGGTAAAAAGCGTGTGGGTAAAAATACCAACTTACAGTAATTTTTATGATTTTTATGCATCTGTATCAACTTACGGTTGTTTGTCAATTTTGAAGTCAACTTGACTCAACGGAAGTTAATGGGTAAATCGTATAAAAACAACATATAACAATGTAAAAAAAAAAAAATCCATTAACTACATAGGAAGAAGTGGTGAGGTAAAAATATCTAGTTTATTTTTATTTATTACTAATACAAGATTAATATGTTAAAAATTACTTTATTTTATAAAAATAACATTAATTCAAGATTAATTTTTAGTTTTTTTTCGAGTAAATAATATATTAAAAAAATGAATAGCTAACTTTAAAAAATTGATTAAAAAAAATGTAACACCTGTGTCTCAAAAAACTTTCTAATTACGACATAAGTCAAACTTTATATCCATTGACCATAGGTAATATTGATAGTTGACTGACCAATGACGATAATTGATCAGTCAAATAAAAGAAATATTCAGATACATCAACTTTATTTCAAAATACATAAAAACTCATTTTCACTATAACCTAACCCTAATATACAACACTTTATTAAGTTAGTGATTTCATTATTGATGGCCAATTACAATTAGATGGACCATGTACAAAATAACTAATAATATTTTTGCATGGAGAACACAAATTCAAGGTATGATAAGATCGAGCCAATAAGTAGCCGATAAAGTACGTATATATAATTATCAAATTGAGGTTCATAGTAACACTTCCTATAATTGGATTGTGACACAACTACGTACTTACCATAGTAAAACCTAGACATGGATCCGGTTTGAACCAAACCGTCAAACCGGCGGTTTGTGAACCGGCTCAAACCGGAGGCTTAGGTTTGTCGGTTTGGCCAAACCGTGGGTTTGCGGTTTAGGTTTGACCTTAGGCCAAACCTAAACTGGCGGTTAACCCCAAACCGGCGGTTTAACCGCCAATTTGGTTTTTTTTTTTTTTTAAAAACCCACCGGTTTGGTCCTCAAAACCGACGGTTTGGTCCGGTTTGATTCAGGTTTTTTTAATTTTTTTTTTTTAATAAACCGTCGGTTTTGGCCAAACCTAAACCGTTTGCGACCCATGTCTAGTAAAACCTAGAAAACAATTGTGTAACATGAACTATATATACTAAGGGCCCGTTTGGAAGCTCTAGGAATCATTCCCGGTAACGGAATGATTCCGAATCAATCAAAAAATACGTTTGGTTAAAGGTCTTTTATCACATGAAAGTAATCCCATCATTTCCATTTTAATTCCTAACCCTTATCCAATTTCATTCCGTTTCCATTCCACCGCTCCAACCAAAAGGGCACTAAAAAAACATTAAAAAAAAAACATATTATTTTATATGATACTTTTTGGAAGGTGGACAATGACATTAAAGGGTCCAATTGGTCCAAAATTTAAAATGCTTTCTATTGATTCAAGACAAATTTCCTGTCATGGACCCAATTTATAACTTTAAAAATATAGATAAATAATTATAATATTTTTTATATGGAAAAAAGTAAAGTCGCAAAGGTTGTAGGTAAAGATTAACACGCACAAAAAGGCATAAGTGTTGAAGATGAATTCTTTATAGAGAGGTAGAAAGAGAGGTGTGAGGTGGATATAAATGGGGCATGGGTGCTTCATGTGCTCAACACCTTTTATTTATGTTCTATTCTTCAATATAACATATAATAGCTTTAACCTAAAAATAAATACAACATATAATAGTTCATATTCATCTTACTTGCCCAACGACAAGGCACTCTAAGGACTTTGGAGTTATCCCTGTGAGATCGAGATGATCATATCCGACTCCTTACTGGATTTTCGCTTCTTTGAGGAAGTCAAGATTATACATGTGTTCAGAGAAACCAAATGTGTTGCTGACCGATTGACCCATTTGGGAATTTCAAGCCCCAACACACCCTTTTCTGACAACCCCGAACTTCGTGTTCTCATCCGCAAGGATGCTTTATGATGGACTACCTCGAAAAGATAGTTCATTCCTAACCGCTTTCCATTTAAAAAAAAAACAAAAAAAAACAAACCAATCTTTTTTCAATGTTGTTATTCCGATAGTGTTTGACTCGTTTCTCATCGTTGACGTTTGCAAAAGACTTTAACGTTTATGTTTCATTGCATTCACTCTTACTCTTGTTTTTCTTTGTTTTTAAGGAGAATATTGGTGTAGAATAGCTTTTTTGTATCACATATACAAGATAGGCCTCCTACAATTTCACAATTTAAAATAATGAAAATATTAGTGTGGTAAAGCTCCTTTTAGAATAATCTAGAGGGTCTAGTTTATATCCACATAAACATAATAGTCTTGTTCATATTCACTGTTATAATAATAGCCCACAAACCCTTTTTACTCGTTTTAATCAGGTTTGTTACATGACAGGCTGACAATTGTTGAGATCTTATTCAGATTGCAGACATGAGTCGTGTGCACATAAACATACATGAAAGAATTTGGCCAAATAGGTCATTTTCTGTTTTTATTAGGTTTGTGTATCCTTCAATTTTTACCACTTTCAATAAATTGAAGTTGGAAGGTAAGGGGTTTGATTAGGGATATATTTACTAAACATGTTTATATCATGAGCCTAGTTAGAGATAAAAATCTCAAAAAAGCTTAAATAACTAATTTGAACAACATTAATAATCCTAAACCCAATTGACAATAAGAGGAGTAGTCCATCGAACTTTTATACTACACTCATAATCTCAAATTTAGATATAAAAAATTATTATCTCAGCGATAACAGTTTTATCTATCACTTTGTCGAACTGTCGAGCCATCAGAAATGATCGATACCTCAAATTCTTTTCCTTAAAAATATATATTTCCATTACCTTTATTATATATATTAAATTAGTTTTTAGTTAAAACATTTTTTAAAGAAAATATTGCAAAAAAAATGTGCATATATATATATATATTCATAAAAATTGTTATTATCTCAGCGGTAACAGTTTTATCTATCACTTTGTCGAACTGTCGAGTCATCAGAAATGATCGATACCTCAAATTCTTTTCCTTAAAAATATATATTTCCATTACCTTTATTATATATATTAAATTAGTTTTTAGTTAAAACATTTTTTTAAAGAAAATATTGCAAAAAAAATGTGCATATATATATATATATATATATATATATATATATATATATATATATATATATATATATATATATATATATATATATATATTCATAAAAATTGTGAACCATTTGAATTGTAACTCCTTGAACGTATCCTACAACATATATATTATATTTCACGTTAAAAATGACCCACTTTTCCTTGTAATTGCATGACACAACCCATACGTAAATAATAATAAACACGGGTTCATCTACAACTTGTCAACTTACGGTGTAAAATTTTTGGCCTAAAATTAATAAGCATCTAATATATTTTTAATCATGTTAATCTACATACTAATGAACCATTTTATTTGTTATTTTAATATTATTAATGTTAATTATAGCAATAGTAGGTTAAAAAGCCAAGTTATTACACTATGATATGATACATACGAGTTAATCACTTTGCTTACAAATCATAACGCTCAATAGTGTTATATATGATCATGATAAGCTTCATAATAAACTTTATAAAAATTATAATCTCCTTAATTATTGTTACTCTTTCTTATATCCGCGTCCCGGGACCAAATGACGCGGAGGGCACACTCCTTCAAGTGTTAACTACCTGAACTAGTTAAAAATTGACGCATTTTTTTTTTCGAGCATCTCATTCTCTTTTTATCTCGTTCACAATTTCTTTTTTTCTTTCGACGGGTTTCACATCTCATTCTCTTCTAGAGAAGGACCCGGATCGAACCTGCTCTTATACCATGATACTTTTCGAGCATCTCATTCTCTTTTTAACTCGCTCACAATTTTTTTTTTCTTTCGACGGGTTCCACATCTCATTCTCTTCTAGAGAAGGACCCGATTTCGACGGGTTTCACATCTCATTCTCTTCTAGAGAAGGACCCGGATCGAACCTACTCTTATACAATGTTACTTTTCGAGCATCTCATTCTCTTTTTACCTCGCTCACAAAATTTTTTTGTTCTTTCGACGGGTTTCACATCTCATTCTCTTCTAGAGAAGGACCCGGATCGAACCTACTCTTATACCATGTTACTTTTTCTTATATCCGTCCCGAGACCAAATGACTCGGAGTACACACGTCCGGTGAACCACACATACAAACACACGGTCCATCCTAAAACCAATTGACAATAGGAGGAGTAACCCAGATGCTTATACGGTATGTTCACTTGATTGCGTGTTATCGACGTGGGATTCTTTTCTCTAGGTCTCAACAATTATGAAAAAAAGATTAATTAATATCGGTTTAATGATTAAACCTCATTCTTTTGTGGTTTCCTAGTAATAAGAAAGCGAGGTAGAATTCAAAAAAGGCTGAGCTGTTGATTCTAAGCGATCTTCCTGCTCATTCTTTGATACATTCTACACTGTAGTTAAAGACTTTCTTTTGCTATCAGGTCCTCCTTTTTGAGTTTTTTATATTTTAATCCTCTTTAAATTAAACTTTCGCAACCAAACATTCCCTTGGAAACAGCCCTGTTGCCGCTTTTTGCACATTCGTCAAACGCCTTTGACCGCCGGTTGTCGTAGAGAAACCCGGGTTTTGTCTCTATTTACAATATTGCCACGCTGTCTAAGCTTTTAGGTTGCGTTTGGCGTTTAACTTTCTTTGACTTCTTTGTTAGAATTGGTAACCCTGTTTTTTCTTTTCCCCCTTTCTTTTCATAACGAAATGCGGTTTGAAAACATTAGACGACGTGCCGTTCGAAAAACTAAAAAAAATCGACAGAAGGACTAACCGTCGTGAAAGACCACAACAAGAGAAAAAAGAAATACATAAAAATACATCAGAAGAACCCGAAAGCAAGGAAATATTTAGGAGAAAGTAGGATGATTTAGTCAACAGGGAAACAACAAGCACGGACATTCACATTAGAAGAAAGTATAGAAGTAGAAATTAAAAAACAATTGTGGACACCTCAAATTTAGACTCGTATCAGAACTGTCAAATTAAGAGTTCACGTAGGAAGTTTATAAAACAACCAAAAAGTTGCATCATAACCATCAAATATGAACCATAATAAAATTTGAGCGCATGTGTACGTTAACCCATAACCCATTCCACACAAGTCCAAAGGGTTTCACTAAAAATATTTTGTCAACAGTAGGAATAATCTACCGACCTTATATGTACTACGTTTGTTAATCATTTGTTGACGTGAGAACATTTCATCTTCCACGCGCCTCCTTAATTGCATTCGTTTGACTTAATTGACATCAATGACATGTTTTAAGACACGATAGCCCAATCGGACATTATTATCATAGTTCATATCCGATGTATGCCATCAAATGTCTTAAGGCTGACAAACCCAATTAGTCATAATCCAAGATCAAATTGCTCTAATACCTTGTAAAATTCCAGCGGGTCTGGACGCACATACTTATTAGACCCGAACCTCTTAGTCCAACACAATTTCACACTATGTAAAAAAATTTTTGACCACCTCTTCATACTAGCAAGTAGCAAGTAATCCAATATGGAGCTCAAGATGGACAACTGCATAGTAAAAAAAACAGTGGCAAAGTTGTAAATATTGACAGAAGTTGATGGCAAGATAAGGATACCAATCCACCTACTCAATCAAAAGCATGAAAACTTTTATTATTTTAAACAAAACCCTCATTCTTTCCACCTCCTATAATCAAAACCATGTTTTGTAACCTTTCTTAATTACTCAAATCAATCAAATTAATTACTAATTACCCTCCAAACCAACCCAATCCACATATATAAAATCACATAAACCCCAAACCAAAAGAACACAAACTCATATTTTTCTCTCATACTCTTCCTCATATGGCTTCCTCACTTTCAAAGGCAGACGACTCATCATCCGACTATTACGACTCAAGCTCTTCAACCTCCATAACCCCACCGGAATCTGCAAAATTCGGTCCACGTCGGAGTTGGCTAAGCAACTTCAGCTCCTCTTCATCAACCACCACCAGCCACCGGAGCTCCTTCTCCAGCTCCGCCTCCGACCACCATTTGAGCTCCCCAAAGCCTCACAAAGCCAACCAGGCGGCATGGGAGGCGATGAAGCGTCTCCGCCGAGACTCCGGCGGCCGCGTCGGGTTAGAGCATTTCCGACTCATTCAACGAGTGGGGAGTGGAGATATTGGGAGTGTGTATTTGTGTCAGATTAGAAATCCGGCGGTTGGGTCCATGGCGGCTGCGAAAGGGTTTTATGCTATGAAGGTGGTTGATAGGGAGGCGTTGGCGGCGAGGAAGAAGCTTATGAGAGCGGAGATGGAGAAGGAGATTTTGTGTATGCTTGATCATCCTTTTTTGCCTACGCTTTATGCTGATTTTGAAGCTTCTCATTATTCTTGCCTTGTTATGGAGTTTTGTCCCGGTGGCGATCTTTACTCTTCCCGGCTTAAGCTTCCTTCACGGCGGTTTCCGATCTCCTCCGCCAAGTAAGATTTTTAATTACTTAATTACTTTATATTATTTGTTGCATGCATGATTAGTTGATTACTATTTAAGAGAATATACTAAAATACCAAAAAGTTACAATCTTTAAAGTTTAAACCTTGTTAAGTAAATGCCCATTAGTATGTGATTAAGGATTAGATCAATTAACCAATGATTGTTTATTAACATTAATCTTACGTTATTGTAGGTTTTATGCAGCCGAGACTTTGCTAGCCCTAGAGTACCTACATATGATGGGGATAGTGTATAGGGACCTTAAACCCGAAAATGTACTCGTAAGAGAAGACGGACACATCATGCTCTCCGACTTTGACTTATCCCTCAAATGCGACGTCGTTCCGAAACTCCTTAAACAAAAAGTCTCCTCCAATCGTCACCAAAACCACTCCACCACCCTAGCCGGTGGTGGTCCCCTCCCGCCTTCATGCTTCTCTCTCCGCCGTCACCTTAGTCTTCGTCGCCGTCCCCTTACCACCACTATAACCGAACACGTCAACTCCCCCTCCGGCCCCACCACTAATAATAAAAAGGATGATGATGAGGACGAGGACGATGAAAACAGTAGTTGTCATTATGGTTGTAATTATAATTACAACCATAGCAATGCGAAAAGATATTTGGCTCGTACCGAAATCATAGCCGAGCCTATAGAGGCACGATCTAGGTCGTTTGTCGGGACCCATGAGTACCTTGCACCAGAGGTAATCTCCGGTCAAGGACATGGGTCAGCGGTTGATTGGTGGACGTTCGGAGTGTTTCTTTACGAGATGTTATTCGGCATGACGCCGTTTAAGGGAAATAACAACGAGGAGACACTTAAGAACATTCTAAAACAACCTTTGAGGTTTCCTACGGTGGATCTAGGTTTAAGTTTGAAGGAGAATGAAGAAATGGAGATCGCTAAAGACTTGATTAGGAAGTTATTAGTCAAGAACCCTAAAAAGAGGATTGGAAGTGTTAATGGATCTTTGGAGATTAAGAGACATCCGTTCTTTAACGGCGTTAATTGGGCGCTTATTAGATCCGTTCGACCACCGGTGGTTCCGGCAGAGGAAGCACATAAGAAAATGATGATGAAGAGTAACGGCGTTAAGACTAGGGTCCCGCCGGCGGCATTGTTGGTGGTTCCGAAGGTGCTCAGTAAGAAGGAGAGAGATCAGCCGTACCAGATCCCAGCCCATATCCACCAGAGTTATCATCATAATCACCATTTTGATTACTTTTAAAAGTCTGTGTTTTCTTCTTAATTGTTATGTAAGTTTTGTTTACTTTTCTTAATTTGGTAAATTGCAGTGTTAATACTTAGCTAGGGTTTACTTAAGCTTGTTGTAGAGTGTTGTTTGATTAAATTGCAATGTAAAATAGTGAGTACGTAGTTGTTGCCTGATATATATTATGAGATTAATTAACCCCACATGCAATATGATATTCATAATTCTCTCCATGTTCATTTTTTTAATATATTTTTCTTTATTTTATATTTATTGACAAAAAAAATCCATAAATAGATTAATAACATAATTACAATAAAATAAAATTAAAAAATGCTTACCCAACATAAAAAATTTATATGTTAGATGCTTAAGATAGCATTCTAGTCACTTTTAACAACCATATTCTTGAAATATTTTTTGCACATTAGAATTTAGGGTTCAATTAAATCGGATTAGATTGATACATGAGTCGATCAAGACAATTATTCGTCAAAGAATTAGGATTACATAATGTCGATATGGATCAATTTTTCGGGTCGGATGGCTGAGATGTGTGAAAATGTCCCACATCGATAATATGATACTATGTGAGCCTCACATATAAGTCTTAGGACCACTTCTCCTATTATCAGGTGGTTTTAGTATGAAACCCCGAAGTTTTGTGAAGTTTTTTGTGTATAGCTTTATTTTATGTGCATCCCTCCCACATATTACTTTCATGTCCAATCCAGCCTTAAGGCTGATCCAGGATAGTTGCACCGACAATATAATACTATGAGAACTTAACATATAAGTCATAGGGCAGTCATAGGACAACTCTTCCTATTATCGATTGTTTTATGGAAGTAAGCCCCAAATCTTGTGTGTATAATATGATTTGAGCTAGCTAATAGTGCCTTGAAGATGAGAGATCATACAATTAGAAATCTCATGATAGGCTAATATTATACTTGAAACTTAGGGTTTCTTGATTATATTATAATAGATAAGTATATATACATGCATGATGTGTCACTTCTTACACCAATGATATTAATTTATCAATTATTATACTAATTAATCTAAAAAAATAGAGAGAGAAATGGTATAATTAAAGTAGGCCCCATAATCTCATGCCTTCAACTTTATAGATATTTACATTTTTATATGTATCTCATAGTGGCTTTTGTGATATCATCAATATTCTCATCTATGGCTTTTGTCTTGCATTCAAAAAGGTGTATTATTCTTTTTAGTATACTTGTAACCATGTGGTGACAATTATGAGTCCTTGCTCTCATTGCATGCTTGATCTAGTGAAGAAGGTAAAGGGGAAATGGAAAGTGAAAGGGGAAAAAGAATGACAAATATTATACTAAAGAGTATATGAAAGTAGCAATCTTATGACAAAGTTGGTCTTCATCTCTTACTCTTTTTGTTACTTTCTACTCATTGCCATTTTCTTTTGTTATATATTCAGCCAAGGAGATAGGGAAAGATAGAAACCATTATGTCTATATTGATCTTTTTGTAACTTTTTTTTAGCATTTGATAAATGTTTTATTTGTTGATTTATGTTATGAGTTATGAGGAAAACTAGGATGTGTATGAGTTTGTTAATAAAATATTTTAATCATGTTATATATCAAGTGATTTCTTTAAGTAATATGTCAGTAGCATCATCTATATCTATATGTACAAGTTGGTGGTATATGAAACTCAAATGAGTTTATTAGAGGTGAATCTATTAATTGATAAGTCAAAAGACATTTAGGGTTCGTTTGGTTCCAACTCCGAAAACGAAAACGGAATGAAAACGAATTTAGGGCATATGTATATCCTTATTCATGAAACTTTATGAAATCATTCATTGTGGTTTAATGCAAAATGCACTTGCTTCCCCACATTTTGTTACCTTATAGGGTATAAAAAACAATCAAACTCTACTCCAATTACTTCAAACCACGAGGAATGATTCCAAAACTTTCATGAACAAGGATATATGTATGGATTAGATACGTTTCCATTCCGTTTTCGATTTCGGAGTTAAAACCAAACGGGCCCTTAATTAAGGTATTTCATCTCCAAAGTTGCACTGCTACAGAAAGTAGGGTCGTGATAACCGATCTAGACTAGAAATTACGATCTGACTCAGACTCATATTGTATGCGGTTTAATATACAATTTATGGTTTTAAGATTTACTTTCATTGTCACACACTCATGCACATGAACGTTACATTCACATGAACGATAATTTTAGTTTCCTTAACAAATAATTACACAAATAGTTAAAGACATGTACAATATTAATATCATACTTATGCACATGAACGTTACATTCATAATGTTCAAATAAAAATATGCAAGAAATGGGTTTATATGTTTGTTTGAGTTAAATTTAATGAAAATGAGCGTTCAATCACACAATAGTTAAAGACATGTACACTATTTGTTAACCATTTACTTTCATGAACACGAACGTTCATGCACAATGTGAATGAGAAAAAGAAAACGAATGTAAACTCGGAAACGAGCACCATGAATATTATGTTCATGCCTTCATGGTCATGCGATGATCGAATTCTATAAGAAGCATGTGCATAAATGATTAATAATGTTGTTGATTAAAATGTAATATCTTTTTTATATTGTTGTATAAAGTAGTCAAATTTAAACATTATAGTAACATTCAAAACCTAACCCCATATATATATATATATATATATATATATATATATATATATATATATATATATATATATATATATATATATATATATATATATATATATATATATATATATATATGACTGAGCAATTTTCAGGTTCGGTTCGGTTTTTGGACCGGACTGGATCGAAAACAACAGATCCGGTCTTCGGTCAAACCAAATCGGTTCAGTCCGGTCCACAACCGGTCCGGACCTTTTTTTTAAAATAAAATAAAATAGATTGGAAATGTTTTGTTTAGAAACTGTTCTGGTCCGGTCTGGACCTATAATTTTGTAAATATCATAAGTTTTTAGGTCCTGGATCAGTTTTGGACCGGACCTGGACCGAATAATTCGGTCCATTTCCGCTCCGTGTTGTTCCGGTCCAGGTCTGGACCTATAAACAGTCCAAGATAGATAGATAAACATGGTGGAAATAACACCCCTTCGTTGGATCAAGGCTGAAGCTCCATGTTAAGCAACAATAGAAACATTGAAGATTTAGAATGATGGGCTTTGTGGCCCGTTTAAGATGCTTAGCATTGTTGGATATTTTAGCCCGTTTTTGTATGGACTCTAAGTCCGTACCTTGTAAAGGATCAGAAAAGGCAACACATTATACGAATCAAACGGATAATTCGTATACCCGCGGTTAATACAACATAATACGATACTAGGTTATATATAATTTTTTTGGTGGGAAAGAGAGTCAGTGGTCTCCGGCGCATCTAGGTTATATATAATGAGATAACATTGAACATGTAGATTAGAAAGGGTGGAGCTAAAGAGTTATTGGATTTATGACACGTGTTTTATGAAATGGATTATAATCTCAATGGCCACAAAATTGCCACCTGGCACTGTTACCAAACCCAGCAAACAGTCTTTAGCACTACCCGTGGTTTTAACACGACAAAATCGGAAGCAAAATGTACCAATAATGTTAAACTAATTGCATTAGAGATTTAGAGGGAGCAAAAAAATAAAGTTTTCACAAGTGGAGATCATGTGTAAAAAAAGAAGAATTTGCATAAAATATTGGACAAAATATGTCATTTAATCGAGATTGGAGATGATAAGTTTTATGTCGGTGAGTAAATCGCGAGCTAGATTCATGAATTTGGTCAATAACAATAGTAAAACCCACCGTGCCGTTCCTGGTATATCGGAGAACTCGGTGCAAATATAAATGAGAGCCTTCACTTTATAAAAACTTTTTAATTATATTAAAAAAATGCCTAAATTTTAGTGTTATTGAGCTATTTTGGGCCTGTTTTATTTCTACTTTATATAATATAGATACATACCTACATTATCAATTAGCCTCCATAAAAACATGGGCCTAGAGCGGAAGTTCCTTTTATCCCTCCCTCTAGGCCGGGCTTGCAAACCGATCCCTGTACTAAATTCCATAAGATACCTTTGTTGTACCATTGCATAGGGACTCGCCTAACCTAAATTCACATGGAAGCATTTGTTGATGATAAAGTCCGGTTGCAACTGTCGGTCAGGATATTGTCCGCAATCACGTGGACGACAAAATGTTTTCACACTGATGATAAATGATGAATAAAATCAATACATAGATGAACTATTATTTCTCATGTCAATCGATTTTGAGATAAAGTTATTGAGTTTATATTGTAAAGAAAGAAGTGGGTGAAATGTGGTTTTTTACATGCTTTTATTTTGTATATTCCTCTAGTTTTCATCACTTTAATTGACTTACCACTATTGTTATTAATAGATTAATAATGATAAAAGGTCTATTTAGTCATTGTACCTTACGAGTACTCTTAATAGAGACAATGATATAAAAAGAAGGATAAAAGGATTGATAATTGTCGGTAGCATCAACCAAAACACACAAAATTTGGACCGAAAACCATTGAAGTGCAACTCCACGATAACCCAAAAATAGAAGAGTCGGTGAACTAAGAAACAAAATTCGTTACATTATTATCTGCTTTAAATCTGATTCCAATTGAAGAGAGTTTTTTCATGTCATTGACTACGGACTATGTGATGATAAAAGTATAAAACTTCCCTATGTTGATATTCATTAACATATGAATTTTAGAAATCGGATTAAACGAATATCAGTGAATATTCGGATGTCACATAGGTAGCCGATCAAACGGATATGGGTAAATCATTAAGTCAAGCATTCGTTTGTCTATATATCTAGGACAATTATCTATTGGAGCTAAAAATTAGAGGATATTCACCATTTCACCTTATATAAATCGAATACGGATTGCAATTCTAGCCAAAAAAAAAAAATCTATATTCGGATCAAGCCGATCCGTTTGCCGTTCTTCACTCTTCAATACACCAATGATCACGAGACAATTGAGCACCAAACAATAAACATAAGTTAAAACATCAACATATGATCATAAAACACATGAATTTGTATGGCTACTGGATTTGCGACACGTGTCTTATGAAATGGATTATGATCTCAAAGCCCACAAAATTGTCACCTGCTACCAAACCCAGCAATCACTCTTCAGCTCCACCCATGGTTTTAAGTTTTAACACGACAATACCGCAAGCAAAAGGCACCAATAATGTTAAACTAATTGCATCAGAGGGAGCAAAATTCAAGTTTTAGAAATGGAGATCATGTGTAAACATTGATTAAATACATAAAATAAAAGGACAAAATATGTGATTTAATCGAGATTTGAGATGATAAGTTTTCGTGTCAGAGAATGGATAATCATGAGCTAGATTCATGAATTTGGGTGGTGAAATGACCAACTTGCCCTTCTATGATCTATCAACAATGGTGGAATATATGGTAATTTGATCTATATATATACCTCCTTCTCTATCCCTCTATATATAGGGAACTTTTCAGGTACGGTTTATTATTAGAGAAGGGTCGTGTGACTGCGTGTGCAGCTGACACGTGTCTTTTTTTAGAATGAATGAAAGTAATAGTTTAAAAGTTATTAACGGATAGTTCATAACTTATAAAAAGATAGTTCATGAATTATAATAGAATAGTTCACAGTGCAAAAGCTTATAAAAGATAATGCATAACTTATAAAATGATAGTTCATAAATTATAATTGAGTAGTTCATGATATATAAACGATTAATTTATAAATAATTTGATATAATATATTAAAAAATAATAGTTCATGAATTATATGAGAATAATTCAAAGTTTATAAGAGAATAGTGCAGAATTTATAACATGGTAGTTCAAAAAAAATTTCATTCGTTTTTGAAAAAAAATAAAAAATAAAAATATGTGAACACGTGTCAGCTCTACGTGCAGTCACACGACCCTACGGAACCTGAACAGTAACCTCTTTCTCTCTCTCTCTATATATATATATATATATATATATATATATATATATATATATATATATATATATATATATATATATATATATATATATATATATATATACACTTTATCCACTCATAAAGCACTTCCAACAAAACAAGATAAGGGTACAAAAGTAATTGCAATATCTATGAAAATTATATAATTATGATATTTCCTTGTTTCTTGCAAGTTATCAATTGTCATTGTAATACTGTATGTTTCTCCCTCAGTTTAGGATGCCAATCCATGGGCACTGTGGGCAGTATAGCGAACAGAGCAAATCAGGTGCTTGGTAAATAAATCCATTAACCGACACTGTAAAAAATAATAGTAATATTTATAAACAGAATATATTTACCAGTTTATTTCACCTCTTATAAAACATAATTCAATTTTTTAAAAAATTTATACCATCATTTTCAGAATATATATTTATTCAGCTAAGCTCTATTATTATTATTTTATTTTTTTAATTAAAAAATCAAAAAATCAAAAGATAAAAAATTAGGTTTAAATTTTCAATTTTAAATTCAAGGTTACCCTTACCCTATTAATTACACATCTAAATCAAATCTCAAACCTTTTCAAATACGGCAAAAACAACCATTTAATACATATATTTTTTTAATTTAGGTAGAATTAAAAACATACCCTTTATCATATAAATCCTTTGTGGTTGGTGACCATTATCTATAAACTTTGAAACCCTTTATTATCTCTAAATACTTTAACTACAAAGTGCAAAACTGTATAATAAAAAAATATGGGCGGTTTGTAGAAAAATGAAAAACCAGGTGACTGTGTTAGTCTGAGAATCATTCATTACCTGCGGATTAAACCCAAAACCAGCAAACTCTTGGAGTCTTGCCTACAAACACCTGACCTGACACCATGAATTTATTTTTATTTTTATTTTTTATATTTTCTAATTCACTACCAAACCTCTATATAATGCCAATCCATTTCACCTCTTCCATACTTCATCACAAATCCTCACATTTTTACTTATCCAAAAGAAGCAAATCATCTGTTTAAGTTTCCTGAAAATGGAGAAAAATGTTGCAGAGTCTCCTCTTGAGAGGTCTAGCTTGGCTGCTCTTGATCAAAGGCTAGCCATGGCCAAACGTTGCTCTCGTGGTATGTAAATAAATGCATTTTTAGATGTTTTTTGTTTATTAATTTTGATTATTTTGTGAAGATTTTTTGGTTTTTGCTGATAAATTTTGTTTTCTGGTGTGTTGATAGAGGGTGTTGTAGCTGGAGCTAAAGCAGCAGCAGTTGCTGGTTTTGCAGCTGCAGTTCCAACAGTAAGTAATTTTTACTAATCACTGTTTACAGTAAAAGATTGGGAATTCATTAAAAGTAATAAAATGTGGGTAATTTGCAGATTGCAAGTGCAAGAATGCTACCATGGGCAAAAGCACACCTGAATCCTACTGCTCAAGCTCTTATAGTTTCTACAGTGGCTGGTGCTGCATACTTCATTGTTGCTGACAAGACTGTTTTGGCATCTGCAAGAAGAAACTCCTTCAAGAATGTTGATGCATGAAGGAAGAGATTTTGATTCATGGATTTATAATATTTCATGAAATCCATCTCATGAATCAAATCTGTGGCATGAATGTACTCATCATGATCTATTATGTATATGAAGATACAAATAAACCATGGGATTTCTAATTGTGGTCCATAACCTACTGTGAAATCTTTTTTTCTTGAATATACTAATGCATGAACAAAGATCTAATCTTTGAAATGAAACTTCAGACTATAATTATAAATATGTATCACACTTCCATCTCTCAGAGAACTTTCATCAAACACTTTGCGTGCAACCTCCAACTTGCAACCATAGTGATGAATACTGATCAGCGATGTATGTCCGAATGCATTCGAGCTCAATCAAATCTTTAACTCTAGTTACAAACGTGTTTCCTCTAAACAATCTGTGTGATTAGCCCTGAATATCAACCAGGCATAGCAGAGATCTCTCAATTGATTGATTCAGCAAGATTTGGCAAGCTTGATGAACTCGAATTGAGAATCACCGACTGGATTTCCATGAATTAGAATTGGACTTGATTATTAGGGTTTCAAATACCTTTTCACGCTTATCAAATTTCATTCAAGTAATCATATAAAAAATGCAGAAAATTGGCCACTAACTGCATCAAATTAAAGTCAATCTTGATATCCTTTGATCAAGACAGGACATAAACAAGAAATCATTTTCAAGTCTCACCTTTAAGGGTGAAGCTGTAGAGTTTCAATCAACTGATTCTTACAATAGAAAAGCAAGAAGAAGAAGAATCTGATTGACTTGACTAAGCTTCAATGTCAAGCTATCCAGATCGACCTGTTAAAACCTCAAGATGATAACTGATTCTCGTATTTCTGTAGACGCATCTGGGAGCATAGAAAACAGTTTACAACGAGTAGTTTACGCGTTAGAACTCCATTACTGATCAGGATAGCAAGGGGAAACAAGAATATTCAAATTTCCCGAAAAGCAACGGCTATATTTTACGTATAATGGCTATCAAGATGAAGATTCTTTGCAATATAATTGAGAGAATAAAGAACTTGTCATAGTGTTTTTGTTTTTCGAGTTTGGAATGGGAAAGGAGCGAAGCCCCTGATGCTCTTGTCTAAAGTTTCAATCTTTTTTTCACTTGGAATATCCATTGTTTTTTTGCTAAGAAATGCTGATTAGGATTCCTTCTTATCCAATCCTAGGTTGCCACATGGGTGTGGCTCTGTGTAGACGGGGCGACTTGACGCTGTTTGCCATGTCAGCATGTGGGTCATATGGCTAGTTATGGCCTTCCGGTATGTTACATGAACATGTCCCCTGGACCCCTTCAGTATATTCTGCACTATGATCTTGATGATCTTGATCATATCAGCATGTAACAATAGAGATTTTTTCGTAACATGAATTCGTGAGTTTTGTAAGCTGAATGAGTTTGATCCGAACTTTTTTGAGTTGAGTCTAACTCGTGTAGTGACTTCATATACGACTCGATTGAAAATTAACTCAAATAGTTTTCAATTTTTCATCGATGTTCAATATTTAACTTTGGTATGTTATGTTTAACTCTGTAAAATCAACCTGAGCTCGAGCCAAGTTTTTTTTTACTCAAATCCGAGCCAAACTCAAATATCTCATCTCGCAAATTATCTTATCGAAAGTTGACTCATGTCACGGTTCTTAGTTTATCCGAACTTCGGCATGCTAATGCTCGGGTTGTTTGGAACAAAAAAAAAAACCTAGATTTTAGTTGAGCTTAAATGTGTTTGTTGGGTACAATTGTGTATTCTACTTGGGGTTCCAATTACATATAGCATATAAGTACACGAGTTACTCTGCTTATTGTCAATTGATTTTATAATTGAATTCCGTGGGGTTGAGTGTTGAACTAGAAGTTGGGTCCGAAGTGGATTCCCGCACAACAAAATGATATCAGAGCCAAATGTTCGGTTTGGACAGGTTGCATATGCAACTTGAGATGGACTCCATGGTGACATTTGTCAAGTTAGTCTTTGCCCGTTGCATGGCGATCTCGGTTCTAAGAGTGAGCATCGGTGGTCATGCGTGTCATGACATTTTTTGGTGGATCTGGTTTCATGAAGATCTGAATTCCAAGAGGGTGTGCGGTGGTCGTGTAGGTCAATGACAGTCTCGTTTTGTGTTTGTGGAAAAGTTACATTTGAGAGGAGATTGTTGTGTACAATTGTGTGTCCCACATCATATTTCTTAGGTCTCAATTCTAGCATATAAGTACTCGAGTTGCTCCGTCTATTGTCAATTAATTTTATAATGAAATCTTCTATGCTTGAGGAGGTCGGCCCAACTGTGAATTTTCACACAACAATGTTCATATTCAATTGTTTAATAAATGAATGAACTCGATTAGGGGGTTTCTTCAAGTCGATTCCAGCCGAACATTTCTCTTTATATAACGGCCCATTCTCTTCATATAAGGGCCCTTGTTCTAATATGTATTATGTGTAACTCGATTGCTAGACAATGGGCAAGAACGAAGATCGAAGGCATCTTGTTCTGATTTTAAGAGGCCAATTCAGATAGATTTATAGATTTTGCTTTGGAGTTGAA
Organism: Fagopyrum esculentum; assembly: GCA_033239045.1. Classification (NCBI taxonomy): domain Eukaryota; kingdom Viridiplantae; phylum Streptophyta; class Magnoliopsida; order Caryophyllales; family Polygonaceae; genus Fagopyrum; species Fagopyrum esculentum. The sequence continues at coordinate 153,115,538 of BSUD01000004.1, read as the reverse complement.
TCTTTGAAATTATTTATTCTCTAAATTATTGGCGTAAAGGTAACGAAATATTAAACTAGGAACAAAAGGAATATCGACTTCACTACTTCAATGTGCATCTTAACACAATGGAATTGATTCTTCTCAATCAAAAAAGAAAAGTTTTCAATCTCTTGCTGTTGCAACCTTTCCCATTTAAACCTAAACTAAATGAGCTAGTTCAAAAGGCAAGCAACATAAGAACTCGTTTGATCCGCACGTAAATATCGTATTGAAATCGAAAACTAAAATAGAACGAGAAACGTCATAATCCGATTTTCAAACATATGTTTGATTACTTAAAGTATTTAGAAATCAAGAATGATTATTAGTTAAAAGTAGTAATTTTGGTACAAATTTCCAATGTGGGATTTCACCTTATGAATAAGGGAATAACACCTCCCCTGAATAACACCTCTTATATTCCATGTTCTCTCATAAATGGAATCTGAAAAGTAGTAAGTTTTGGAAATAATCTAGGGTGGGATTCTTCTCAAGTATGCAACTTTGCATTGACCTAGGACTATGGGAAAGAAAGGGCTAAGGTCTTAGTGCTACACAAGTGTATTATAAAAGGTGAAACCCGAGTATCGTTATTCGAACGCCTAACGATTTACGTTTGGTAAGTAGGTATGTCAAATGGTTTGACGAAGATAAAAGAGAAGATTGACCTAATAAGACATTTTTTGTATTGATGATACATACTAAGTCCTTTTAAATTTAAGATTATTTTTTTAATTCTAAAAACACTTATTTAAAGGAAAAAAGGATATAGTTTGTCTTCTAACAAATAAAAGAGTCTACTTGACGCTACATTAGAAAAAAAAAAAAATGCTTACTTAATAACTCATTCATGATAAAATATATGAGATACATCATTAAACCCGCTCTATAAAATCATTCATCCTTCATCCACTATATCAAGCACGTTTAAATGTATCTGTTAGATGATCGGATGGATTAAATATTTTTCCGGTGATACACATTTAGAGAGCGTTTGGTTAGATGAGTGAAATGAAAACATTTAAGGAGATGAAAATGATTTGAAAACGCTTACGTTCCTTTCATAAATTAAAAAACCATCTAACATTTAACATAGATCGATTAGCTAATATTCCGTGTTCGGGAATAATTCTTAGCGAATACAAGATCATAATCCAAATCCGCACCACCCCTCTCCAAAATTTTACCAACATTTCACAAGCCGTGTTTACCCTAATTTTCTGAATCCGATGATTGAATATCCGTCGGATGCACGTGAAATTTTCATATCTAATGAAATGTTTGTTTAATAAAACCATAAAATAGTTTAAATTTTAGGGTTATTATATTTCAACACCCTTGAGTAATATCCATATCTAGAGAATCATAATTTTAAGGAAACCATAAGCAGAATTTTTTTTAAGACATGATGTGCACATACATTTTCTGTCCCCACACAAAAAAAACCACCTTCATCAACTATAAATAGCCTAAGAAATCTAACAAACCAGAAAACCATCAAACCCTACAACCCATCTTCCTCTACTCAAGCAGAAACACCATCCCGAGTTTCGGTTCGAACCCGGATATCAAACTCAGTCACTTCAGGTAAAACAACAATGCAATCCATGTCAATACTTTGATTCATATGAACGATTTTGTTTTTGCAGTAAACTTTTTTCTTCTTTTTTTTAGATTCATAGAGGAAGAGAATGAGCTGGGCAGGAGATTGGATGTGTGGAGCATGCCAACACATAAACTTCAAGAAGAGAGATCCATGTCAGAAATGCGGGTTTCCCAAGTACGGAAGCCCTGATGACGTGTCGGCTTACGTGGCGAACAAGACTGAGGTTTTAGCTGGAGATTGGTATTGTCAAGCTATGAACTGTGGAGCACACAATTATGCCAGTAGGATGAGTTGCTTCAGATGTTCTTCAATGAAAGCTGGAGGGTTTGGCGCCGAATCGATTGTTCCGGGTTGGAAGTCGGGTGATTGGATTTGCTCAAGGTAAGTTATATTATACTATACTATACGATAAGATAAGCGTGTTCTCATATCATCTATATATATATATATTATTTCGTTGAAGAGACCGTAGATGTAGAAATTGAACTGTTAATGTATTAAAACTGAACTAATATTAAAAAAATTAACTTTTTCCTCACCCGTATGACCGTCTTCACTAGAAGCCTCTTCAACCGAGCAATATGTATATGTACATTGAAGAGACTATAGAAGTAGGAATTGAACCGTTAATGCATTAAAACTAAACTAATACTAAAAGAAGTAACTTTCTCTTCACCCGTATGACCGTCTTCACTAGAAGTCTCTTCAACCGAACAATATATATATTTCATTGAAGAGACCATACATAAGTAGGAATTGAACCGTTAATGTATCAAAACTGAACTAATACTAAAAAATAACGGTCTACTCACCCGTCTGACCGTCTTCCCAAGAAGGCTCTTCATCCTAACAAAAAATTATTAATTATATATATATCATAGTTTAATTAGCATGTACAAGACAAATTTAAAAAGAAATGCAAGGTTCTTGCATGCATGATAATTGGTAAATAAAGACAAAAAATGGACGAATAAGAGGTTTTGAATGGCATGAAGAGGAGCATTTTAAGGGGCAAGAATGTTTTCATGGTCCTTAATGCAATTTTGGCATTTTTTTAAACTAATTTGTATTTTTTAATCTTAAGTTGAGAATGGCATTGTCATTAAGTCTTTGTTTTATAAGGCCGTGGTCCAAATAAACACGTGATCAAACTCCATTATAGTATCATCGTACATCGATACCGGCTATATTGTCAGTTAATTTTAGTATAGTATTTAAAAGAGTCATGTATTGAGCTCAAACACAATGTTATTTATTTAAATGTAGGCCGGGATGTGGAATTCACAACTACGCTAGTAGGACGGAATGCTTCAGGTGTAGGACACCAAAGGAATTCGGTGAGAAACCTAGCTCCTCCTCTGGTACGATTGTTCATATATTTTTATGTCGTTCTACTCCAACTTATGTTAGTATGTAATCTTTTCTTTATAGGTGGCACACTTTAAAGTACGAACTCGGAAATTTGATAAGAGTGAGCTACGTATTGTCTTCATATGTCGTGAAGACATCATGTTTCCGACTTTTTTTTTTTTAATCTTCAATTGTATTGTCAAGGCTTTTTTTGGCCCTAGTATTGATCAATCCAAAAATATTTTGTTTTTATCTTGCACTTCAGCACATTACAACATTGAAAGTAACAAAAACATACTCTACCTAGCCAAAACAATCTATCTATATTACCGATATTAAATTGCGTAATTTCGTTTAGCTTTTCCGAGTACGTAGCAACACGATATCTTCTTATGAAGGGCAATGAACTTGATAGTTGGCCTGGTCCCTTTTGAGGGATCAAATCTTTGATTGTATACAATTATTAAGATAGGAACCAGATGCTCATCTTCAATGGCATTGCTTGTAAATATAGCCAACTTCGTTAGATTATTGAATGCATGCCTTGTTTTCTCAACGAGCTTAGACTCCACAATATTGTTCTTGTGGAATATGGTTATACAACACGAAAACTTTAGAAAGAGATAGCTTTTTTCATTTCCGTTTCTTAGAAAACTCAGAAACATGAAAATTTTCCATTTTCGTAATATTTATATGTATATACTCGTAAAAAGTTTGTTATGTACTTATCTTGAAATAATATGTGATTTATGGATTAAGACAAGTTGCAGCTTGCAAGTGAATCATGTTTGGTTCCATAAATGGAAGTTAAGGGGAGATTAGGGCAAATTATGAATGATTATGATTACATTTTTGGGTCGCTGACTCTAAGTTGAAGTGGGAAATTAGATTCTGAAAAGGAAAAAGATTTAGAGAATGTTTTGTGCTGATAAAGCTCCATCACTTAACTTCTTTCATGGATTCTTTCAGTTTTATCAGACAAGACCAGCATGCATAAAGATGATGAGTTATTCGTGGTCCAAATTCCATGCACTTCATAATTTGGAGTTCAATTTATTCATGATTTTCGATATGCCTTGGATCACACACTTTTTAATCGGACCGTTAGTTATCTATTTGAGCAATCACTATAGGAAAGTGATTGAACGAATCTCCTTTTGGCCGAGTTAGTTGTTTGCCAGTCAAACATGTTTTAGGGTTTCTAAGTGGAGTATTTAGTAACTCCTCAATAAAATCTCTTTTACTCGTAAATATTGTGTGTTTTAGTGATTCTTGTTTGTTCGTGTATTTTTTCACCTCAGTCACAAAACAATCCACGTACCGATTACAAAGATGTTTGGTTACTATGGGCCTAGTTGATGATAAGTTCTTTCGGTCCGGTCAGGCTTCCTCCTCTCTTCATACATGTTCATTTTTCGGGTGGGTTGTCCAGAGATGATCAAATCTCGCAAATCTCAACCTCGTCCCAAAATTGCAATACAACCCCAACAAAGAAATACCGGAATGCGTGGGGTGCAAACCTTCTTTTTTTTTGATACACGGGGTGTATGCCTTAGATTTTTTTGTCTCGCTAGACCACTCTCGCATATATTTAAATATTTATTATATTAATAACAACCCTGAATTAATAATTTTAATCTTTAATTTCTTAACCCTAAAAGTAATGCTAGAGATCAAATTCTCAACTCTTGATGATTGTAACATCACTGGTCATTAAGGTTATAACATCAACTTTATCGTTTTTCATTGTGCTCACTGCTCCTAGTTTTCATCGATTTTTCATACAAGGTTGTAGCAATTGTACAGTTTTCGCTTCATCGATTTTTCATAGTCGTACTAATCGGGATTGGTCCATCTGATTTGGATTCCAACCGGAATAATCCGATGGAATTCAAACTAAAATCTACAAAGCTCGTTTCGATATTACATAATTGTAGTACGGTACATGGGATTACCTCAATCTTGTAGTACAACCCTACCAAGTAAGCTTGAGTTCATCCTCATCTTCAAGATTTACTGATGTTCAACACTAAAAGACATGGTTGAATAAGAATATACATAACATGCCAAACTTGCAAATAGCTATCTAGCCAAGAGAATAGTTGAAGATGAACGTCGGAGTTCATGACCAATCTGTCATCGGAATCTTAAAAAAAAATACCATTCTGTCGCCGGAACACCGATTAAGTGCAACGTACTGAGATAACCACTAAGTCAAATCCAGTTTTAGTGCTTCTTCTGCACTATGAAAAGACAGCTTTCCATATATTATCCATTTGAACGATGCTTGAATCGTGTCAAGAACTGTCCTTTCTTGCTTCTCAAGCGCCGAAAACCCCCAATTCTATCAGGAATAGATGCTTCACCTTCTTGTACATGAACAATAAAATCTACACATCATCAACTACAAAAATTCCTTGCAATTTCAAGTATTTATCAAATAGTTTGTCACCCAAGACTTATGATTAAAGATGTTTGTCGAATTTGTTCTCAATTACTCTTTAGTGCATATCACTATTGCAAAGTTACTACTACCTCTAGTGTATATGCAATGATCATCAAAGGCAATATAAAATGCAACAAATTGTTAGCTCTTTGAGAGAAAAGAGGAAATTATCAAAAGACTAAGTATTTGATAACTTTCATTCCTAGAATTGATATATGAACAAAGTAAATATATTTCGATATGTTTTTATTCGAAAGTGGCTATGGAGAACACGTCGTGCTAACGATAGGACACTGAACTCCCCAAACTCGCCTCGTAGACACTCTTAGGGATCATTCGGTTCATTTGGTGTGGTATATAGAAACCGGGTTGGAATTTAGGATTGGATTTGAAGAAATAATGCAATAACCCGATTCTTAATAAATGTTTTTGATCAGTCGTTGAAATAGTTTAGATATTTGAACTGCTGTCACGTCGACAATATAGTAATACTACATGAACTTACGTATAAGTTTTAAGTTACTTTTTCTTTCGTCAATTGGTTTTACTATTGATTTTAGGATAATTATTGGGTCTACTTTATAAGCTTGATGACCTAGTTACATCCGAAGTTCTTGATTCTTTGGCATTTTTTCATTTCATGAGAAACTTAGCCCGATCCAACTAGTGAAAGCCCAAATGCAAGCCCATGAGAGAAAAAAAAATGACACCCTAGGTTAATTTTCATAGACAACTGCAGTAGCTGCATCTTGCAGTCATCTTTGAAGAGAAAAGCATCGGTCTTTCTTCAACTCTGTCGTCTTCGGTTGTTGATTCAAAGAGTGGAACCTTCCTCCTCATCATCACCGTTCTTCTTTTCAGATAACCCAACAGGTGACAAAGAAGATTCAAGAAGAACCATCGAGAAATAGGTCATCTTCGATTGTTGATAAATTAGTCGTTAATTTGCTTAATTGTTGTTGGTTTCGTATAGAAAATCGAGGGGAGGATTTTGGGATATTGGTTTTAGGGTTTGTTCAATGGGACATTGGGAACAGTTTCCTATGGGGAATGAGGAATCCGAAGCGATTCTCCAATTTGATTACGCACCTCCATTCAAAAGAGCCAAAAGCTCCGATGATGACTCGCAATCGAATCAGTCGAGGATGTTAGGAGGTTCAAACACTCCGATCAATCCACCTGGCAAGATTTTCTTCAAGACGCGTTTATGCGCCAAGTTTCGACTGGGCCAATGTCGAAATGGCGAGAATTGCAACTTTGCTCACGGTGAAGAAGATAGGAGACAACCTCCTCCTAATTGGCAAGAGCTTGTCTCAGGTCGATCGGATGATAGAGGAGGGAATGTCGGTAATTGGGAGGATGATGATAAAATCATCCATAGAATGAAGCTGTGCAAAAAGTTTTACAATGGTGAAGAGTGTCCTTATGGTGACAAGTGCAATTTCCTTCACAAAGAACCTCCTAACAAACACAGGGAATCACCGGTGAATGGGAGGTTTAGAGATAGTCCAAGGGAGAGTTCTGCAATCAGCATTGGTACTACTGGTCCTCCTATGGTGCAACAAACAAATGGATTTGATCAATTTAGTGGAAATCGAGTTGCTGTTGAAGCTGGATTTGATGCTTCGAGGGGAAATATGAGACCCGTGTTTTGGAAGACAAGGATGTGTACCAAGTGGGAGGTTACTGGTCATTGCCCTTTTGGTGATAAATGCCATTTTGCTCATGGTAATTCAGGTACACTATTACAGTTTTTAGTTTCATGGATCATGCTCTTGTGATTGTAGTAGCATACTAGCTTTGCTATTTGTTTGGTCTACTTGGCAAATTGTTATGTTAGGTTATGGATGAAGCTATGCTGTTTTGAAATCCTGGCTTTATAACTGAAGTTGTTGATGGTGCATATATATGGATATACCTTGTTCATGTAGCAGTCTTATTTTGTTCCATTTGCTTGAATCATGTAGCTGGTTAGCGAATCAATAGAATTTTGGTTTGTGCTATATTGGACCGAGGAGTGGATGATGGAGATCTGTCTAGTTGAATGTTCTTGTTTGCATTGATATGTATTGCATATTGATCATATATGTTCTTTGATAACTTCTTCATAATCACAATTAAGATAAACTAGTATAGTAAAACTGCAAAAACTCAAGATGGCTTGAAATCAAGAAACATATGCCACTAGGGTCAGTATGGAGTAGAACATTAACCGAAATATGATCTAGAAATGTAGTCACTAGATTAACGAGTTTACAACCTGGACATAATGCTAACGAGCTGAATTTAGGTAAAAATGCATGACATGATTTATTGCCTTGAATCAAGTGGCGAACAATTTGCATTATGGCATATATATTTTCCCATCTCTGAATGCCTTCTGAGTTCATATGAAGATTAATAATCCTCCTAAATTTGGCTATGATCCTATTAAGCAATAGCCGTAGGTCTGTACTAAAGGTTTAGTCTAAAGCCCTTCGATTCCTTTTTTGTATGTTGTGTTACTGTTTTATCATGTTTTTCTTTCTTAAAATTCCGTTTTTTTCTGGCTTGCTTTTGGCAACTTCTTCACAAAATTTTGTTTCTATTGGAGTTCCACAGAAGAATTTTTGTTAACATCTTCACTCTTGATCACTAACAGACTTGCATACGAATAGCGGACGTCCTGGTGAACCAGACTTATTGAACTCAAACTCTACTGCACCTAAACCTTTCGTTCTTGGTCCTTCTAACGAAACTGCTGCTGCAAGGAATGATATTGTGACTTATGCATCCAACCAAGAAGAGCACCGGGGAAGGAAATGCCTCTTTAAGTGGAACTCAACCAAGAAGATCAATTGCATATATGCAGATTGGATAGACGACATGCCTTTGAACTTGCCCAGTGGAGTTGAAGGCTGAGGGTATTCGGTTTTGAAGGAATTTCTTCCCGGGTCACAAGTTTTGTGTGCTTTTTATCCATTTATTTCAATAACTAATCAGGAGATCAGGAGAAAAGGGTAATTTTTTGGTTTCTTCTATCAGTATGTGTTACATGATCATATTCTCTGTTCGGTTAGTAGTCGGGTGTTTAGCTAATTGGTATTATGTATGAAGTTTTGTATCTCCGGGGTTTAAGAAGGAATTTTGTGATGGGTATTGTCAAGATTCAGATAATTATACCTTGTAAACTTGGAACTAGATATCATATATCATTCATTATTCAATTGCATTGTGTGACTTCTGACTTTCTAACATCACTCGCTCACCTACCACATTAACTTTGTAAGAAAATGTTTCTCCTCCACACCACTCATCACTTACCGGGTGATGGATGAATGGAGCTGTACACATAATTCACCAGTCATCCGCATTCAGTAGCTTATCCGAGAGGAATTTCGATGGTAGAACTGGAAAGTGAACAATAGCTGCGATGAACATTTAACTCACCTGTAAACTTGTTCCAAGTGTCGTGCATAGATATCTCAAGTTGTAGTGAGTCATTACCACCTACCACTCTCTTTCCATATACTAAACTGCGTTGAATTCTGTACCCAAATCCAAATGCTCCTTTTCTTCTCGACAGCGCCATCTTGCTTCCACTCCCTCACCAAATCCCTCTCTCTTCTCCACCGTCACTCCCGCCTTACCTCCACCATGTCCACCAGATTCCAACCCCATGCCTTCGCCGGGAACCCAATCCGAGCAAAGACCCCCAAATCAACTGATCCGCTTTCCCCCAATTTAGCCCTCGACACACTCAAATCCCTTCTCTTAAGCAATACCCATGAACCCGTTTCCCCCAATTTCAGGGTCTTACCCTTCAGAAAGGGTCGCCCTCTTGCGGGTTCGGGTGGGGATCCGGCTTCCTCGCCTATCTGGCACCTGGGTTGGCTTAGTTTGGCTGAATGTGAGACCCTTTTGGCGGGTTCGGAGGTGAAAGTGGGCGAGGAATCGATGATTTATTTGGGTTGTGGAGAGGAGGAGGAGGGCGTTGTTTATTGGGCAATCGATTTTAAAGAGGATAGCAAACTGATTGAAGAACTGGGAAGGAGGGAGTTCTCTTTTGTCGAGCTTAGGACTTTGATGGTGGCCACTGATTGGGCTGATTCCCGTGCCATGGGAGAGCTTGCAGTTGCTGGTCATGTGAGTTTTATGAATTATGAGCTCTTTCTTATCTTGTTTCGATAAAATAGTTTGGAAGATGATATAATAAATGCTGATGTTCCATCATACTTGAGTTATCTAGTATATTATGTTGCTACTGTAAGGTGATTGCTAGTGAGAAGCTTTCTTATCATTGAAGATGCACAAATTGCAATTCACAAGTTTGGATAATCTAAGGGGATTGTTGGAATCTAGTATAGTTGCAAGTTTGCATATGGCAAGGACTTAAATTTGTGATGTGGACAGTCATTCACGATTATTTTCTCAGTTGTGGAGTTATCTTTGTATCATTTTATGAAGAAACATGGTGTCTTTGCATTTTCCATGTTATGGATCCGTTATCAGTGTTTTTCTTCTTCTGTAACTGGAGGTATCTGACAGAATGAGGATTCATGATCCGAAATGCTCCTATATATATGTGCGCAAGTGTATCTGCTTGCACTTACGATGTCCCAAACTTGAAGGGACCCGAGCTTAGAACTCTGATCTTTGACCTAGTATCTGGATCATGATACATATTACTACAGTAATCAAAGCAGTGGTTGTAAAATTGTTTTGGTCATTTGCTCTATGTTGATTCCTTGTTTATTCCTACTGGTTATCAGGCAAAAGCGTTGCTAGAATGGCATGCCTCAGCCCGTTTTTGTGGCCAGTGTGGAAGTAAAACAGTTCCTAAGGAAGCTGGTAGAAGGATGCAGTGCTCTAATGAATCGTGCAAAAGAAGAATCTACCCTCGTGTAGATCCGGTATGATAACACTCATTCTCTGTGTTGAACACACCACGTTTAGGCTTTTGACCTTGGATATATGTTTAAATTTTTTTCCTGTATTTCATTTCCGTCCACTCACAACAGGTTGTCATTATGCTGGTCATTGATAAGGAGAATGACCGTGCACTCCTAAGTAGACAATCAAGATTTGTACCCAGGATGTGGAGTTGCTTAGCTGGTTTCATGGAGGTGTGCCCTTCATTTTTTTTAACTGAGAAGTGTTATGCTTTTCATACTGCTTTTCTATCATCTTCTTTTATTTTAGGATTTTTCCGTTTGGTGCCCCTGAGTTTTTGGCTTTTCCGGATGGTGCCCAAAGTTTTTCACGTTTCCGTTTGGTACCCCTAAGTTTTTGGCTTTTCCGGATGGTGTCCAAAGTTTTTTACGTTTCCGCTTGATACCCCTGAGATTTCGGTTTTTCCGGATGGTACCCTTATTTCTTATTATTTGTTTAAAATAACGTTTCTTATATTATATTTATATTAAAAAATGATACAATTTTATATTATATAAATTTTGAAGACAAGTATATTTTAGTTAAACCAATTTAATCAACTATTAATAAATTATAATATTTTTTAAAATATAAGATTTTATATATTATTTTATGATTTTTAATATGTTTATTACTATTTGATAATTTATCATATTTGCATCAAAACATGAAAAAAAAATATTTATACAGAATAACTTTTATAAAAAAACATGAGTTTTGTATGTACAATTCAATAGTTTTATTAAAATTTAAGTAGGATTTTTTTTATTTTTTTTTTCATTTTGAAAAAGTGAAATAGTATTCAAAACGGACATTTATCAATAATTATTAATTTTTTTTGAAAAACCGAAT
>BSUD01000004.1:153052909-153104161 GCA_033239045.1 Fagopyrum esculentum | reverse complement strand
TTATTTCATATATCAAATAAAACATAAAATTATTTTAACAAATATGATAAAAAAAAATTGTATAAAAATCATGTTTTGATGCAAAAATAATGTTTCTTATATTAAATTTATACAAAAATAGGAAAAAATTTTTATATAAAAATTATTGTCTACAAAACATAAAAAAAAATTCATGTTTTGATGCAAAAGTATGATAAAGTATCAAATAGTAATAAATATATTAAAAATCATAAAATAATATGTAAAAACCTTATATTTTAAAAAATATCATAATTTATTAATAGTTGATTAAATTTGTTTAATTAAAATATACTTGTCTTCAAATTTATAATATAAAATTGTTATAATCTTTCCCCCTATTTTTTTTAAAAAAATTAAATATAAGAAACCGTTATTTTAGACATATAATAAGAAATAAGGGTACCATCCGGAAAAGCCGAAACCTCAGGGGTACCAAGCGGAAATGTGAAAAACTTTGGACACCATCCGGAAAAGCCAAAAACTCAGGGGTACCAAACGGAAACGTGAAAAACTTTGGACACCATCCGGAAAAGCCAAAAACTCAAGGGCACCAAACGGAAAAATCCTTTATTTTATTTTCATCTTTCACTTGTATCATAAGTTTCTTCTAGAGGTCATATTTGAACTATGCTCTATTAACCCTTCTGCTCTTCTTTGGAGGCTCACAAGGTGATTTAGAATAATATATTGTAGATTCAAATGCTGTTAAATTGCTCCATTTTTCTGAACTTTGTGAGATTTATCTTCTTCGTTTATTTCTCCATAGAGACTCTTTATATGTAACTTCGTTATTCCGTGATATGCATAGCCTGGTGAGAGCTTGGAAGAAGCAGTGAGGAGAGAAACATGGGAAGAAACTGGTATTGAAGTAGGAGAAGTTGTATATCACAGTTCTCAGCCATGGCCTGGTAAACTTAATCTTCTTCTTTAGATGAAATGTTCATCATGCTTCTGGTATAATATCTTTGGGAAATTCTAAATGTCGCTGTCAAGTTATAGGCTTTTCTATGCAGTGAAGGTGGACAACTATTTTGAAATTTAAATCGTCTCTTTACTTTAGAAACTTCTCTATGAAACCACTCATTGATATGCATTTATTAAAGCTCTGACCATTCAGTAGGAGAATTGTTTTTACCTCGGAATCTCTACAAGTGCCAAGGTTCAGTTTATAGTTAAAATATGATCCTAAAACAAATTTACCGTTATTGCTTTCCTGATCATATTTGTAGTAAAAATTTGATCCAAAGCACATTCCATGCATTTGGAAAGCTTGTTGCCACCATGTGGAAATGTTTAAAACTCATGTCCTACCTAAAATTTATCCTTTATCTTTCTAGGGATATTCCGTTTGGTACCTTCTATTATTCATACTTTCCTTGCTGGGCCAATCTACCCTGGATTGTGTTACTCCTTTGACTATAATATTTGAACAAATTAGAATTTTTTATTTATAAAAATAGAAATCCAACCCTAATAAATTCACCGAATACAATTCTCAGATATTGAAGCTTAACAATTAACAATCGAATTTCTATCAGTATTGCTAATCCCACCAAAAATTATCTTCCTATGAGAAAATTTTTTAAGGGAAAATTATACTCACAGAGAAACTGAGGGATGAACCCAGTCTCACTGCCTTGATTATCCCAGTCTCTCTGTGGGTATAATTGTCCTTGAAGTGGTTTTCTGTTACAAAGAGAAGTTTGACAGAATCAGCAATATTTATAAAATTTCCATTGTTTCTACTTAAGCTTGAATAGTGGGCACTGGATCGCATTTACAAGGGTGTGAGTTCCTTTTTGTATTAATAAAGATTGTTTTAACTTTTATAAAAAAGATTTACGGAGTAACCAAAATTTCATTCATGTTAGAAGGGGCTATTAAATCGTGAATAATAGAGGGGGTGTACGGTGTACCAACCAAAACTTGGGGCACTGATTGAGATTGGCGGAAGTACAAGAGCACCAGCCAGAATTTCCCTTCTTTTTTATGTGTCTGTTCTTTCCTTCTACACTTCTGCTTATATTATTCGGTATAAATTTACGCTGGCACGGTGTGTAACACTGTAACCTATGCAGTTGGACCTAGTGGCATACCATGCCAATTGATGGTTGGATTCTTCGCATATGCAAAATCTCTGGAAATAAACGTGGACAAGGAAGAGTTAGAAGGTATAATATAAATTATTAAATCTTGACCGATGTTCCAAATCTGATTCTAATGTAGTTTGTTTATGACAATATCAACCTAATTGTGGATCTTTTATGGGTTCTTCCATCAGATGCTCAGTGGCACAGTAGAGAGGATGTGACGAAAGCCCTGGCAGTTGCAGAATATAAGAAAGCCCAAACAACAGCTGCAGCCAAGGTGAATCAGATGTGCAAAGGAGTCGGTAAAGGACAGAGTCTCTCTTCAGATTTCAATTTGGAAAGTGGAGAACTTGCCCCCATGTTTATTCCAGGTCCTTTTGCCATTGCTCACCACCTCATCTCCACATGGGTCGATGGCGGCGCTGAGATAAAGCAACATAGTTGTTTGTCTAATTTGTAGACTTTTTTTCCATTTACTACTCAATATTATAGCAGTTATACTTTGCATAATAGAACAATTTATCTGTGGGTTTTGAGCTCAACCCATCTTCTTCTTGTATGGGTTGTAGATGCTGAATCATTGAATAGTTCAAGACTTCAAGGCAATCTTGGCTACAGTCGATTTTATTGTAATTAGATGTAAAGGACCAAAGATTGGGAGTTTATCTGATATCTATTGTTTGGGAATAATGCAAATAATGAATGGAATACAAGCTTATGACTATTCTGTATAAGCTTCATTTTTCTGTCCCTTTGTTTACATGTGCTGAACGTTAACAGAAAATGAAGATATTGACTCCCAACAACTATAGGTACTGACATGTTGTTTAACCATAAGCAGCATACCTTGATTGTATTTCCTATGCATTTGGCCCTTTATGGTTGCAGATCCCTACATATAGAGATTCATCATAGTGGTCTACCTTCAGTGCTTGTACAATTTCTTCTCTTTTCTCCCACTTTTTTTTTTTTGCTTAAATATCATATCAAGCTCCGTTTAGATTATCCCTGTATCCTTTGACAGATTTTGCCCATCTGACAGTTGATCTGGCTAAAACATCTATAGGGTCCAAGCAGCGGTTTAGGAGAGGATCATCATGTGGGAGGAGAGTCTGGAGTTCGTCACAGGCGAGGATGACAACATTTACACCTCTTACTAGAAGCATCTGGATTGCGATCCTTAACAGGTTCTGAGCTCCTTCAATGTCTTTTCTTTTCAGGGCATTGATTGCCGGCGTTACAATTCGCTCCAGGCTTGCTTTATCTGGTAAAACAACCTCAAACCCCTGTACAAACAGAAAGAGTCAAAGACACTTACCAGGTTTATCAACAAAATTTACACAAATTATCCAAAAGCTCATATTTATTTGATCTTAAGAAGTCCTAACCGATTATCTTGCAAAAATCGAATAGTGTCTCTCATCACCCACACACTCTGATCTTTCCTTTCTATGTAACATACGAGTATCTGGGTTCGGTTCAGTAATTTCTTCTGCCTTCCTACTCAACAGTCTTTGCCAAGCTAGATGCTCGTGTTCAACCTTTTTCTGCTGTCGTATTTGAATTCAGTTATAATGCTAACTCTGGCTTTTGAATAGAGGCTATACAGCTTGTAGCTGATAACCCTTTGTATCTGTTTGTTAATTGCTTCCTAGATTCTCAAATTCAATGGATTTTGATTACATTTGAGGTTCAGCCATTGAAATTTGTCTCGTATGGTCAATATAACCTCACCTGGCCATGGTTTTCTTAGAACAGGAATGGCTACAGGAAAGCTTAATTACCTGATTTTGCAGCTTCTCTTGGTAGAAGCCACCCATAAGAACGACATCTGTAGCAATAACACCAATCCTCACCCGACTCCCAGCTTCAAGTGGCTTGAGATTGGCCTCCTTGATCTCCCAGGCAACACATTCGGCCACATTTAAGAAAGGAAGTGAACATCCATCTGATATCTCATTGAACCAAGCATGAGAGGTATGACATGGCATGACTATACACCCAGCTCCACCATCTTCAAGAAACATCCTCTTTTTCCTCAGTTTCTCGATGATCAAAGGATCTCGATTTGACCCACCAACTGTGGAATTCGAGGATTGAAGTGATAGCTCTCGCTTGATTGATGGATCGCTGCAGACTATAAAAGGTATGGATTCCTCCTCTTGAGATACATCCTTTGTGCTCCACAAAACAAGCTTTTCTATGAACGTTAAGGTTGTGAAGACTGATGACCCTCCCAGAACTCCTATTGTGTTTTGATGTGGAATTGGAGGCTGAGAGTTACTTGATGATCTTGTTGAGATTTTCTTGGAAACAACTGGTGTGTTTCTCTCATCATCTTCCGACTGTACAAATATAGATCTTTGCACAGAAGCTGAAGAAGATGACGACGAATTCGTCGAGGTTGGCTTTCTAGTCTTCTTCTGAGTCCCTTGATTCTTCACACTACTTGCAAACAATGCAACTGTTTGGTGATGGGTTTGGGCTTGAAATGACATTGCTGCCCTTCCATCAAAGTTTCCAATTGACTGAATTTGAATCTGAAGCTTCATTGTAACTCTCTTGCCAGATAACCCATCAAGATTTAGTAAAGACCATCGAGAAAAACCTTGCCTTTAAGAAAAACTGCATGAAGTGATGACAATTGAGGGCTAGAGATTATTGGTTTGTGTCTCTGGAAGGTTTTCATCAATGAAAAGAGAAGAAGAGGAAGCAAATGAGAAAGGAATCTGGGAAATGGTGTTCATCTTATCTTCTACTTCGTTGCTGAATTTAAGAGTATTATTATACCCAAAGTAGTGAAGGTGAAGATTCAAGACCAGCCAACCATATAACAAGACAAGGATCATATGGGCCTCACTTGGGTATATTTTCTAATTAAATTTAATTTATCTTTTTTCCATCAGGCAATCATATTCTGACAAATCTTACAAGGATGGCACATGGTGGGCATGGGCATATGAAACGCCAGGCTTTTTGAGCCCACCACTGTCACTGTAAAAAGCTTTGGATGGCTACTCTTGCTTGCCTTCCTGTCGAGTTATTATATGCTGGTTGTAAGTATGGACAAAATTCATAAACACAAATTTTTAATCACAGATAATTAACCAGGCAGGATATGAGTATATATAGTGACTAATTCAGTTTGATTGCATTTTGAGCTTTTGTCTTCTTATGTCTTATTCGAATCTTATCATGTCTAATGAACTAATGTTTTGTGTAATTATATTTTGGACTACTGTTTTGTCCAATGAAATGAATGCACGAAAGACATGGAGTTTTTGTCTAGATCATTGAATGCCAATTACCATTTTGATGATGTCAGGAGTATCATGAGAAGCTCATAGACTTATACTCTTTGCTAATTATTCCCCAGGATTCACTTCAGTACTTCACTCCTGCAGCTTCTAGAAGATGACAACTTGGACTAATTGCGTTCAGGTACGTGGCCCCTCTTGCAGTTTGAGCCGTGAATGTCATTGTGAGGATTTTATGGGTTACAAAGCTCTTGCGATATTTTTGCAAATTTGTGTCTGTGAACATAAATCGTTTAGCTAGTTGTTTTTTCAATGAAAAACTGTGGACCGAAGCAGTAAATAGTGAGATGGAGAAAAACTTAATTCAAATGAAATATAGTGTTAAAATTACAGAGGTCTATATTTGAATTTTAATAATATAGTAAAATTCCTCTAATCCTTATCATAGGATTGGCAAGGAAAGATTCTTGTCTGTGTTGTCATGGAATGGAATGAAGTGTTATCAGTGTTGGAAAACACGTAATTACTTGCTTAATGATTGGCTTAAACAGTTGTAAGGATGTTTCACCTAATCAATTTTTGATTCCTTCTTTGTCCAAAGACGAAAGCTTTCGGAATAATGTAGCAGGAAGCTATATTTTTTGAAGCTGATGGATTGAGATTTGTTAACATCTTTTGTGTTAATTACATTATTAATTCAAGTCAAAAGTACGTTTTCTCCCCAAGTGTATATGTTAACTTGAGCATCCTGGGGGCACCTGATATGCCTTGAAAAAAAAGTGAAAAAATCTTGACAAGTTCTTGACATGAGTTTTTACGTTTGAGGTTTATCTTATTTGGTTATGTTAGATTGTTTGATCATGACTGCTAGGGTTGGTAGATGTGGTGAATTTTTCGATTTGACATGGGATAATGTGGGTTAATTTAGATTAGCTTGTTAATGGTTTCCTCCTATGGACACTACGTTTGATGATTTGAATTTGATTGTGGTAAGAGAGATTTGAATTTTGATCTCGGTGATTCAGTGGTTAGCTATAGCATGGAAACTCCAAAGGTGCTACATTTCCCGTTTCTGTATCCGTTTCTCATCCTTCTCCATGTAATCTAGGTGCTTAGTTATGTTTTTGGTTCTTTATGGTTGCAGGCTCATCTAGATCCACCCGAAAGAGGAGCTGGAGCAAAAAATGGTGTGTATGTGATATGGATGCTTTTATTGGGAAGACATATTCTAGAAGGAAATAAGTCTAGAATATCTCATGCGTAATCAACAGAAAAGGATATTATGTTTCTGTTTAGATAAGTTTATTATTTTGGATTATCTTTACTTTCAGTTAAGATTTCAGATTTATATTTTCCTTGTTAAGTAACGGCCTATATATATGGCCTTTAGGATGAAATAAAGGTTACGCAGAATTTTATTCAGAAACAGGTTTACACGGTAAACCTAAGAGGGAACGACTCTATCTAGGACGAGTCCTCCCTGTCTATCTCTCTTTCTCATTCACCATAGGTTCCAGGGAAGAATTGTCTCGACCTGTGACTAGATCCTACGCTAGTGGTCGCACTATTCTAGTAGCCCGTAACATCTTGGTATCAGAGCGCAGAGTCATGGGTGACACAGAAAGCCTTGGAACTAAGTTAGAAGCCTTCATGGAACAAATGACCACGAGACAGCGTGCTCTGGAAGAACAGATGGCAGAACTGGCATCTTCAGTCCGAGAGAAAGGAAAGAGTTCTGAAAATCCCAACACAGAGGGCCAAAACAGCAATCTGCAGGGCAGTAAGGGCCAAAGCAGCAATCTTCAGGACAGTAATGCGAGACTGGGTTCAGGAAACAAATACGGATTGCAGTTGGGAGGCACTGTGATACCTCGCTATTCAAAGATGGAATTCCCAACATATGATGGAGCTGAGGATCCTTTAGGCTGGCTGAAACGGTGTGAGAAATTCTTTGCGAACCAGAAGACTGTTGAAGAAGATAGGGTGAGCCTAGCCGCATTTCACCTATTGGGCGAGGCACAACTGTGGTTTGATCAAATGGAACAGGAGGAGCCAAATTTACACTGGGAGCGCTTCAGGGAATGTTGTCACGTGAGATTTGGCCCCCTTCTAGTCATAACCCCTTGGGAGAGTTAGCAAATATCAAGCAAGCAGGGAGTGTGGAAGAGTACCAACGCCAATTTCAATCATTATTGGCCAGGACATCAGGTCTTACCCCACACCAACAAGTGAGCCTTTTTACTGCAGGCCTAAAGGAAGAGCTCAGAATTGACACAGAGTTGCAGCAACCAGGGAATCTGGGAATTGCCATGAATATGGCTCGTTCAATAGAACGAAAACAGAAACTTTCACAAGGGACAATCACCTTGAGAAACAGCAGCAACAACTCCATCCAAAAATCCAATACATATGGATCTGTTGTAAGGGCTGCAGGACAGGCTGCAGGTAACAACAACAATAGGGGAAACTCTGTCACACCGTTTGTAAAGCGGTTGTCACGAGCAGAGATGGCGGAACGAAGGACTAAGGGTTTGTGCTACAACTGCGATGAATCTTACACACGGGGACATAGATGTAAAAGATTATTCTGGAGTGAGGTACCTGATGACAACGGGGAATCTGAAGATGAGGATGTAAGTGATTTGGCAATCTCTCTTAATGCCATTAGTGGAAGTCATAATTCTCCCACTATGCAAGTACTAGCAATCATATCAGGAGTGGCTGTTTCAGTGCTAGTCGATTCAGGTAGTACACACAACTTCTTAAGAGAAGGGTTAGTCCCAAGCTTAGGACTGGAGGTACAGAAAAGACCAGGGCAACAGGTTTGTGTGGCAATGGCGCTTGTATACCAAGCATGGGCATTTGTAAGGCGGTTTGGTTAGAGGTGGGATTAGACACCTTCCAGGCTGATTTCTACACCATTCCTCTCAGTGGGTTTGATGTGGTTTTAGGGGTCAAGTGGTTGTGCACACTTGGACCAATCCTTTGGAATTTTAGTTCTCTGACTATGCAGTTTGTCCTAAATAAGAAAAGAGTTACGTGGCAAGGACAATCTCCTGAATCCGAACTACGACTTAGTTTGATGCACACAGAAGATCCAACCAAGGTAATCTTGGATAATCTGTTAAAAGAATTTTCTGACATATTCTCCGAACCAGCAGGATTGCCGCCCAGCCGTGAGTGTGACCACTTTATACCTCTATTACCAAGAGTAGGGCCAGTTGTAGTTCACCCCTATCGATATCCACATCTCCAGAAGGATGAGATTGAAAAGCAATGTGCGCAAATGCTAAAACATGGCATCATTCGCCCAAGCAGGTCACCATTCTCATCGCCAGTTCTCTTGGTCAGCAAGGCTGATGGATCATGGCGCTTCTGCGTGGATTATCGTGAGCTGAATGCATGCACAGTCAAAGATAAGTTCCCAATACCAGTAGTAGATGAGTTGTTGGATGAACTTCACGGGGCCCAACATTTCACAATACTGGATTTGCGGTATGGTTATCACCAAGTCAGAATGGCCACCGCAGATGTGGAGAAAACTGCTTTTCGTACCCATCACGGACACTTCGAATTTTTAGTAATGCCTTTTGGCCTTACTAATGCCCCCTCCACGTTCCAGAGCTTGATGAATGCAATTTTTCGAGATTACCTGCGGAAGTTTGTCTTGGTTTTCTTTGATGACATATTGATTTATAGTCAATCATGGGGAGATCACATGCAACACATAAGAACAGTTTTTGACATCTTGCGAACAAATAGGCTGTTCTTGAAGCACTCTAAGTATTTCTTTGGAGAACCCCAAGTGACTTACTTAGGACATGTTATTCATGCAGCCGGAGGTTGATGCAACAAAAATTCAGGCCATCACTGATTGGCCAACTCCAGGTTCCACCAAAGCCCTAAGAAGCTTCCTAGGCTTAGCTGGATACTACAGAAAATTCATCATGGACTACGGGATTGTGGCTGCGCCTTTGACCAATCTGTTGAAAAAGAATGCCTTCCAGTGGGGGAAAGAGGCTGATTCTGCTTTTAAAAGGTTAAAAACCTCTCTCTCAACAGCTCCTGTCCTGAAATTACCTGATTTTGATGCCGAGTTTGTGGTAGAATGTGATGCCTCAGGGAGTGGATTTGGGGTTGTGCTACAACAGGCCAATCACCCCATTGCCTTTTACAGCTGCAAAATTGCATAACGCCACTTGAAATTAGCTGCATATGAACGGGAACTAATAGGATTGGCCAAAGGAGTATCTCATTGGCGTCCATACTTATGGGGGCGACACTTTCTCATCCGAACTGATCACTTTAGTCTCAAGTATTTATTAGAGCAACGGTTGACCACATCCCCACAACAACATTGGGTCAGCAAACTTATGGGGTTTGATTTCCGGGTGGAGTACAAAGCCGGAAAACTAAATAGGGTTGCAGATGCATTATCTAGACGAGATGAAGAACCTCCTCAACTGATGGCAGTTTCCTTCCCGCGAGTTGAAATTCTGGATGCCGTTCGACAAGAAACATCAACTTCTCCTGAATTACTACAGCTGCAGCATCAACTTGCACAAGGAGAGTTGGGATCTGATTGGTCTTTGCAAGAAGGCCTACTTTTCTACAAGCAAAGGGTGTATTTGCTACAAACCTCCCCACTGATTCCCACCATCATTTCAGCTCACCATGACATGGCTCATGAAGGGGGACACAAGACCTTACACCGGATCCGTCAAGATTTTTACTGGAAAGGAATGAAGAAGGCAGTCCTTGACTTCCTCCATAATTGTGTTGTATGCCAACGTCAGAAATGGCAAAATCTTCAACCTGCTGGACTACTACAACCTCTTCCTGTACCACAACAAGTTTGGGCTGATATCTCCATGGATTTCGTGGAGGGATTACCTAAGGTTCGGGGTAAATCCACCCTTTTGGTAGTGGTTGATAGGCTTTCTAAGTATGCTCATTTCATACCCTTGGCTCACCCGTTTACTGCACTCTCTGTTGCTACAATCTTCTTCACTGAGGTGTTTAGACTACACGGGCTGCCCGTCACTATCATCTCTGATTGTGACAAGGTTTTCTTGAGCACATTTTGGAAGGAGTTATTCCGCCGCAGTGGCTCCAAGCTAGCTTTCTCTTCAGCTTATCATCCCCAATCAGATGGTCAGACAGAAGTCGTTAACCGCACTATTGAGATGTACTTACGGTGTCTGACGGGTGATAGACCACAACAGTGGGTTGAGTGGGTACCGTGGGCGGAATATTGCTACAACACTTCCTACCACACTGCTCTTAGTACCACTCCCTTCCGATTGGTTTATGGCAGAGATCCTCCTCGTCTTCTTTCCTATTCAGCAGGGTCTACGCGAGTGGAGGCTGTTGATCAGTGTCTTCAAGAGAGAGATGACATACTCCAAGCTGCCCGACAGCGGATTTTACAAGCACAACAACGCATGAAGGCGGCCTATGATTCGGGGCACCGCGAATTGCAGTTTTCAGTGGGAGATTGGGTGTGGTTGCGTCTGCAACCTTATAGACAGCTCAGCATTGCTCGACAGAAGTATCATAAGCTTCTTCCGAAATTCTTTGGCCCTTTCCAAGTCCTAGCCAAGGTGGGGTCAGTTGCCTACAAGCTGGATCTTCCTGCTAACAGCCGCATACATGACGTGTTTCATGTATCACTCCTCAAGGAGTATAAAGGGCCTCCCCCAGCAACCGTGGCCACTCTACCACCCGTCTGTGATGGCAAGGTTCTGCCAACACCCCATACTATCCTCCGTACGCGCCTAAATCGAGGCACATCTGAGTTACTAGTTCAGTGGGTGGGAAGTTCTGCAGAGGATGCCACGTGGGAACCAGCTACACTTTTCCACGAAGCCTATCCTGAGTTTGAGCTTGAGGACAAGCTCGAGGCCGAGAGGGGAAGTGATGATATGGATGCTTTTATTGGGAAGACATATTCTAGAAGGAAATAAGTCTAGAATATCTCATGCGTAATCAACAGAAAAGGATATTATGTTTCTGTTTAGATAAGTTTATTATTTTGGATTATCTTTACTTTCAGTTAAGATTTCAGATTTATATTTTCCTTGTTAAGTAACAGCCTATATATATGACCTTTAGGATGAAATAAAGATTACGCAGAATTTTATTCAGAAACAGGTTTACACGGTAAACCTAAGAGGGAACGACTCTGTCTAGGACGAGTCCTCCCTGTCTATCTCTCTTTCTCATTCACCATAGGTTCCAGGCAAGAATTGTCTCGACCTGTGACTAGATCCTACGCTAGTGGTCGCACTATTCTAGTAGCCCGTAACAGTATGGTCCTCTCTTTTCGTTTTCAGGGTCTCTAAACTTGTTCTCCCAGTATGACATTGTAATATTGTGGATTTAGTAAATGGTTTATCTATGATGCACTTGTTTAAAGTTGCTAATTGGATTATGTGCACCATTTGCAGCTCTAAAACCCGGAGAAATGGATTTGATTTAGACTCTGAGATTGAAAAAGTCAGCCATAACACTAAAATGTTCAGGTGCTCCATTATTGTCGGTTCATTTTTTATCCAAGTTACTCCGTAGTTTCTCTTTCTCCCTTGGTATTCTGAGCTCTTCAATCTAAGGGTGTCACTTGTTGAGGAAAACCCGATTAATCTAAGGGTGTCACTTTTTTATCCAATTTACTCAGTAGTTTCTCTTTCTCCCTTGGTATTCTGAGCTCTTCAATCTAAGGGTGTCACTTGTTGAGGAAAACCCGATTAATCATGTATGATCAATTTGAATGTTGTATACCGTCTATCCTGGATTCCCCATTTCACAGTTGTCTCAGTCTGTGATGCTGTGTGGTCTTGTCTTACAGATAATATCCGTGCTTGGGTAATAAACTCATCAAAAACACATGTTTTGTCTACTCTATTCACTTGACCGAAAACTGAATAGGCTGTTAAACTAACCACCTTATCCTTAAATAATCTCCTGCAGACCAATTGAAAAGCTGAAGTATACTCCAAATATGAAGAACCATATTGGAATGGTAATAGATATTTTCTAAATCATCCTCATACTATTAATCATCGTCATCATCCCAGCCTTGAGGTTGAGATGTACAGAGAATCACAAGACAAAAGAAAACTGTGCTTTTAATCTGAATTTTGTGCATCTACTTGTTCTCCCCAGGTTGCTGTTGGAACTGGTAGCACTCCAATGCTTCAGATAATAGAGGTAGTACTAAGAAATACCGACGACAACACTCAGGTGAAGGGCAACATCACAAGAACAACATTTTTCTAGTGTTGGTCGTCGTTCCATGATATACTGTTTGCTTGATACAATTTCAGGTATCATTATTGTATGCTAATTTTTCAATGATATACTGCTAAAACAAAAGCTTGGCATGCTTTCTTCAACTCATACGAACCATAAGGTACAAACTTTGCCTTCTGTTAGCTGGCAATAGGGGTGTAATACGAGCCGAACGAGCCGGCCATCAGCATGCTCAAGCTCGGCTTGTTTATAAACGAGCCGAGCGTAAATTTATTACAAGCTTTAAAATGTGTTCATATTCGGCTCGTTTAGAAAATGAACGAGCTCGAGCCGAGCCCAAGTAGCTCGGCTAAAACAATGGTCCTATAGTGTTATTTTAGCCGAACGAGTCGAGCTTTACACGAGCGAGCTGAGCATTGACATGCTCAAGTTCAGCTCGTTTATAGCTTAAATTTTGTACGAGCTCTAAAATGTCTTCATATTCAGCTCGTTTACAAAATGAACGAGCTCGACCGAGCTTTTGACGAATCGAACGCTAGCCGAGTCCGAGTAGCTTGTCTCATATTACAGTCACCCCAATGGTTACCACTCCTGAACCCTTTTCCGGAAACGAATTCAAGTATACTAGCTACACTTCCAAGTATACTAACTACACTGGGACAAACCATCAAAGGAGTGGACAAGATACACTCGTAATCAGTTTCGCTCTAACGTCTTGTTTTTCCGTTTCTTCTTCTTGAGTATTGGTTATGATTGATGAAACATGTATATAGGAGTAGACCTGTTCATATCCGGACTCGGGCTGGACTCGGGCCGGGCATTTCAAAAAAAGAGCCCGTTTTGGCGGACCCGGGCCTGCCAGGGCTGCCGTACCCGCCCGGCCGGGCGGGCCGGGCTGCCCGGCGGGTACCTTTTTTTTTTTTTTTTTTTTAAACTGTGACTTTATTTGTAATTCAGTACTTCAGCAGTATAATTTGCAGTGTGCCTGCAAAACTCGAAAAATATCATACAAACATAATCAAAAGGTTCAATTAGAAGTTTAGAACTTTAGGGTTATACGAAAGTAACGAAATGTATATATATATATAGGGGCAAGTTCCGGTGAGGAGAATCTTTGTGGATAGGAATTAGGAGACATGAGAGCCATTGGATGAGATTTAAATCAACGGCTCTCACACACTCATAATTAATGGTATTTGGTAATTACATAAATCTGAAGAAAAAAAAGAGAGAAGAAAATCACCGTTCGACTCCAACGACTCACAGCTCCCTCACATTCTTCATCCCACAAGCTTCATATTGGTCGATTTTCAACAAAATAAGAGATTGATTACATAAAAATGGTGAAATCAAAGAAAATACATGACGGTTTAGGTATTGTTTCTTCGAATTTCTATCTTCACGGTTTAGATTTTCATTCTTATGGTTTAGGTTTCATTATGATTGATGTTTGTTTTTTTAAATCAAATTTGTTTGAATCACTTTTGTTTTGATAGGTTTGATTAAGAAAATATATGCATATACATATGTTGAGTTGGTCTAATAGATCCAATTGAACAATCTATATGCTCTTTTAGTGTGCACGCCAACTATTCGACAAAATGTCTCATAGAAAAATAGACTATATTATTTACATGAACAATGACATAAAAAGTATGAACTGTTCGCTCCAAACGGTGTGTGCAAGCTTTAAATTTATAACCCTAGACTTAAGCTTAAAACAAGGATGCGAACCCGCAGTGTACGGGTCAATCGTAGTAAAAGCAAGAAAATTCCAGGGGTCGATCACAGGGACTTAGTGAAACAAAGTCCAATACGGTATGCTAATGTTGATGCTAACCACAAACACAATCAAAGATGAATAAGATGTCAAATAAAGCAAACATGCAATTCTAGGGATTAAAGCATCAAGTTGTGGTTCCAACTCAAGATCTATAGATAAGCGGACAAAGCTGAGATTTTTGCGTGAGGAAGGTGTAACTAAAGTGGAGTAGATCACCGGGTAAGTCTCACTACACACTAATCCTAAACCGTAACTCCTATTACCGGGTAAGTCTCAAGGAATCAAGATAAAGAACTATAACCTCAAACTAACACACCATCTAAGGGAATAGAATCAACCTTTACCGGGTAAGTCTCAGGCTAACTCACAAAGATGGGATGGAAGCACACTCAAACCCCAATAAAGGATAAACCTTTATTACCTACACTTATGATCGTTGGTACACAAACTAAGGAATTACCGGGTAAGTCTCATCCTAGGCTTGCTTTGAACCAGAAAGATGTAATAAGAATAGGATTTGACAAACTCTATCACTTAACTCTCAGTTTAGGGTCGGATAAGTCATCTCGGTCAGAAGAATTCCACCCCGGCCGAGATGTTCATCGACTGAACGAGATGCTTAGGGTTAAGGTAAAGACTCGAACTTTCAGGATCCTACTGTGATTAAGATCATTCTATCATTGTTTTTCCCACAACCTTCAGCCAATCACCCTAGAATCACACAAGGAAATTAGCCACTCATCATCATAATGAAAGTATTAAATATATGGGAAGAAGGTGAATATTTGAACAAAGAAGAATTTAATGAAAACACTTCAATAACTGAATCAAATATCACTCAAAATCGTTCCTTGGATAATAATCCAACAAGACAAGACAACAAGGAAAGGAATTGAAGACAATCTTACAAAACCCTCCAAAAAGCTATAAAGCTATAGTCTTCAAATCTTCCTTCAACCTTCAAAAAGGTTCTTCAAATCTCTCCCAAATTGGAGTAGAATGTGGCTGCTGTGTTGTATGCGACTTCTTCAGCTGTAGGCGGGATGTATGCGGATTGTTGGAATTGTGGAAAACCAACCCTTTTTATAGGAAAAATAACCCTCCAAAGATAAGAAATCTTAGAAAGATATTATCCCATAAATATAGGTAAAATATATGATTCTGCATATCTCCTTCCTTCCAGAAGCTCAGCCCAAAAATATAAGATCACTTTCCAATTTTAAAAGATCTCAGCCAAGAATAAAATATTCTCGCCGCGTCCTAGGTGTCCGCCTCGGTCGAGTCGGTGTCTCTGGATCGCCTCGGTCGAGATGAATCTCTGGGCAACCGAGGTGATTCATAACTGAGTGTAGAATCTCTCAAAACTGGTCCAAAGTAAATCTTTAATCCATGGCTATGCTTTCTGAAGGATTCCTTTTTGCTCCTCAATGTAGCTCCAAATGACTCTTGACTCCTTTTGCTCCTTTTCGATGCAAAACGTACCATATTACCTGCAATTACAACGAAACTAGGTGTAGACCTCGATTCTCGCAAAGGTAGATGAAATGGTAGTAAAATCACATAATGTACATACAAACATGCAGATTATGAAAGATAAAACGTCCAAACAAACTCCAAAATATAGACTATAATTCATGCTATCAAAATACCCCATACTTAGCCCTTGCTTGTCCCCAAGCAAGTTCCTCATATAGAAGACAAGATAGAATGGATTATAAGTCAAGAAAATCAATGAGAAGTCCTTCAAAAATATTTTTATGGCGTGCAACTATCATAGATCACTCTAAGAGAGTCCTTCCTGGAAATTAAAAACTCAATATGATCAAAACATTTTATAAATATAGGAAAGTTGTTCATCTTTGCATAAAATCATAGAATGCATAATAAATCATAATTATCAAAATTAATCATGTATAATCCGATTTAAACCGCTAAGTCAATCAACAAGCTCAAGGTCTCAAGGGCTTCCCAAAAGAAAAGGTCAAGAAACGTGTAGGGTAGGGATGAATGTAAGGTAATGTGGTGCTAGAATCCGGGAAAAGGATGAACTTCACTTTCACTTTGACTTGCAACATCTTCCACCAATAAGCTTTGCTTATTTCACACTTTTTTTCTTTTACTTTACTTTTTGGGATGCATGGACAGAGGTGCACAATAACCGAAGCCTAGGAAATCCGCAATCATCAATTTCTTGAGATGCATCAAACCCTTGATGCACATACCATGACCCGTTAGGAATATCGCTCAATCCGACTTTGGCAAGACACAAACACCCGGCTATGTGAATGGTGCCGAGTTACTCATCTTCATGATTGACTTCCCCAAACCTATTATTGCTTTCTAATACTTTCACTTTCAGCCACTTCTCAACTTTTGACTTGCTTTCACCACTTCGCTTGCTTCCAAATTCCCGGATAGGTAAAGGGAGGCAAAATGTATATGAGGGGCTAAGCATGATCAAGAAGAAGAAGAAGAAGAAGAATGAATTGCCTTGGTCTTTCCAAGAAGAACGTGAGAGAACTTATGTTGCGGTGTCAACCTTCAAATTCAACATAATTTGGATAAAAATAAAGTATTAAACATGACAATAATTTCAAACAAAGCATTTAGCAACTTAAGCATATCATAAAACCTTTCAAACACATAAAGAATTTAAAACCAATCAGTAAACAAGATCTTCACTGAGATCATATCCAGATAAGTAACACAAAAATCGTTTTCGAAAACTCTCAGTTAACCCACCTCGGTCGAGATGTTCTTGGTTCAACCGAGGTGAAACACCTCGTTTTGCCAGAATCTCCCCGGTCGAGGTCAAAAAAATTTTTTTTAAAACCATTTTTTTTCAGTTTCGACGTTTTTCTCAATCAAATAGCCTGTAAGTATTTAGCAACTTAAACAAAGCATTTAGCAACTTAAACATATCAGAACTGTCCCCGGCAACGGCGCCAAAAACTTGTTCGCTCCAAACGGTGTGTGCAAGCTTTAAATTTATAACCCTAGACTTAAGCTTAAAACAAGGATGCGAACCCGCAGTGTACGGGTCAATCGTAGTAAAAGCAAGAAAATTCCAGGGGTCGATCACAGGGACTCGGTGAAACAAAGTCAACACGGTATGCTAATGTTAATGCTAACCACAAGAGCAATTAACACAATCAAAGATGAATAAGATGTCAAATAAAGCAAACATGCAATTCTAGGGATTAAAGCATCTAGTTGTGGTTCCAACTCAAGATCTATAGATAAGCGGACAAAGCTGAGATTTTTGCATGGGGAAGGTGTTACTAAAGTGGAGTAGATCACCGGGTAAGTCTCACTACACACTAATCCTAAACCGTAACTCCTATTACCGGGTAAGTCTCAAGGAATTAAGATAAAGAACTATTACCTCAAACTAACACACCATCTAAGGGAATAGAATCAACCTTTACCGGGTAAGTCTCAGGCTAACTCACAAAGATGGGATGGAAGCACACTCAAACCCCAATAAAGGATAAACCTTTATTACCTACACTTATGATCGTTGGTACACAAACTAAGGAATTACCGGGTAAGTCTCATCCTAAGCTTGCTTTGAACCAGAAAGGTGTAATAAGAATAGGATTTGGCAAACTCTATCACTTAACTCTCAGTTTAGGGTCGGATAAGTCACCTCGGTCAGAAGAGTTCCACCCCGGCCGAGATGTTCATCGACTGAACGAGATGCTTAGGGTTAAGGTAAAGACTCGAACTTTCAGGATCCTACTGTGATTAAGATCATTCTATCATTGTTTTTCCCACAACCTTCAGCCAATCACCCTAGAATCACACAAGGAAATTAGCCACTCATCATCATAATGAAAGTATTAAATATATGGGAAGAAGGTGAATATTTGAACAAAGAAGAATTTAATGAAAACACTTCAATAACTGAATCAAATATCACACAAAATCGTTCCTTGGATAATAATCCAACAAGACAAGACAACAAGGAAAGGAATTGAAGACAATCTTACAAAACCCTCCAAAAAGCTATAAAGCTATAGTCTTCAAATCTTCCTTCAACCTTCAAAAAGGTTCTTCAACTCTCTCCCAAATTGGAGTAGAATGTGGCTGCTGCGTTGTATGCGACTTCTTCAGCTGTAAGCGGGATTGTATGCGGTCTATGCAGCTCTAAGCGGGGTCTTCGAATTGTGGAAAACCAACCCTTTTTATAGGAAAAATAACCCTCCAAAGATAAGAAATCTTAGAAAGATATTATCCCATAAATATAGGTAAAATATATGATTCTGCATATCTCCTTCCTTCCAGAAGCTCAGCCCAAAAATATAAGATCACTTTCCAATTTTAAAAGATCTCAGCCAAGAATAAAATATTCTCGCCGCGTCCTAGGTGTCCGCCTCGGTCGAGTCGGTGTCTCTGGATCGCCTCGGTCGAGATGAATCTCTGGGCAACCGAGGTGATTCATAACTGAGTGTAGAATCTCTCAAAACTGGTCCAAAGTAAATCTTTAATCCATGGCTATGCTTTCTGAAGGATTCCTTTTTGCTCCTCAATGTAGCTCCAAATGACTCTTGACTCCTTTTGCTCCTTTTCGATGCAAAACGTACCATATTACCTGCAATTACAACGAAACTAGGTGTAGACCTCGATTCTCGCAAAGGTAGATGAAATGGTAGTAAAATCACATAATGTACATACAAACATGCAGATTATGAAAGATAAAACGTCCAAACAAACTCCAAAATATAGACTATAATTCATGCTATCAAAATACCCCATACTTAGCCCTTGCTTGTCCCCAAGCAAGTTCCTCATATAGAAGACAAGATAGAATGGATTATAAGTCAAGAAAATCAATGAGAAGTCCTTCAAAAATATTTTTATGGCGTGCAACTATCATAGATCACTCTAAGAGAGTCCTTCCTGGAAATTAAAAACTCAATATGATCAAAACATTTTATAAATATAGGAAAGTTGTTCATCTTTGCATAAAATCATAGAATGCATAATAAATCATAATTATCAAAATTAATCATGTATAATCCGATTTAAACCGCTAAGTCAATCAACAAGCTCAAGGTCTCAAGGGCTTCCCAAAAGAAAAGGTCAAGAAACGTGTAGGGTAGGGATGAATGTAAGGTAATGTGGTGCTAGAATCCGGGAAAAGGATGAACTTCACTTTCACTTTGACTTGCAACATCTTCCACCAATAAGCTTTGCTTATTTCACACTTTTTTTCTTTTACTTTACTTTTTGGGATGCATGGACAGAGGTGCACAATAACCGAAGCCTAGGAAATCCGCAATCATCAATTTCTTGAGATGCATCAAACCCTTGATGCACATACCATGACCCGTTAGGAATATCGCTCAATCCGACTTTGGCAAGACACAAACACCCGGCTATGTGAATGGTGCCGAGTTACTCATCTTCATGATTGACTTCCCCAAACCTATTATTGCTTTCTAATACTTTCACTTTCAGCCACTTCTCAACTTTTGACTTGCTTTCACCACTTCGCTTGCTTCCAAATTCCCGGATAGGTAAAGGGAGGCAAAATGTATATGAGGGGCTAAGCATGATCAAGAAGAAGAAGAAGAAGAAGAATGAATTGCCTTGGTCTTTCCAAGAAGAACGTGAGAGAACTTATGTTGCGGTGTCAACCTTCAAATTCAACATAATTTGGATAAAAATAAAGTATTAAACATGACAATAATTTCAAACAAAGCATTTAGCAACTTAAGCATATCATAAAACCTTTCAAACACATAAAGAATTTAAAACCAATCAGTAAACAAGATCTTCACTGAGATCATATCCAGATAAGTAACACAAAAATCGTTTTCGAAAACTCTCAGTTAACCCACCTCGGTCGAGATGTTCTTGGTTCAACCGAGGTGAAACACCTCGTTTTGCCAGAATCTCCCCGGTCGAGGTCAAAAAAATTTTTTTTAAAACCATTTTTTTTCAGTTTCGACGTTTTTCTCAATCAAATAGCCTGTAAGTATGCATGCAATTTCAGATAAAACATATAAATGCAAATAAAGCATGAATATGAAAATATCCGATACATCTAAAGTCGAATAATACATCATAAGTCAAATAAGTCAAATAATACATCAACTACCCCATACTTGAGACACACTGTCCCAGTGGGTGTAATAAAAGTCTGAAAGAAAGGAGGACTCACCGGATAAAGAGCCGAACTGCATAAAAATAAAATAAATAAAATCCTGCAGCTCCTCAGAAGTCCTGATCCGGTGGTGGTGGTGGAATGTAGGGGTACAAAGTAGGGTCATAGGGATAGCACATGACATGCTGGAACTGTAGCTGAGCCATCATGTGCTGATGATGCTGCCGCTCCTGCATCTCCCGGATATCCAAAGAAAGTGCAGCATAAGTGTCGATAACCTGATCTGTCAGGTCATCAATCCGTCGGTGTGCTGCTCTGTCTCTAACCCTCTGCCTCCTGCGCCTAGCGGGCCTGACTGGAGAAGTCTCAGCTGGCGCCGGCTCAGTGTCCTCCTCATCCTCATCAAGATCAATAATGGGAGGCGCGCTCGTCCCAGCAGTGTCTGTCCCTGTGTCCATCGGGACGCCGCCTCCTCTCTCATCAACTGTCTCGTCATCATCCTCCTCATCAGCCTCCTCTGCCTCCTCTGCAGCTGCAGCAGCAGCAGCTGCTCCCTCTCTGTAGTCCTCCATCAGCGGGAGGGGTAGGAAAGCTGAAAATCTCTCTCCATATCTCTAATGGAACCAGGAAGTTCCGGCCCATCAGCCGGTACTTCACAGATCCTTCTGTGGGTAGGTAGGAGAAGGAGCTGACGAACTCTAGTGTCGGCTCTACGTAGGCTGGGGCTCGGATCTCAGAAAACTGATCCAGCCCAACTGTGGCAATCATCCTCCTAAGGTCAGCCTCTAACCCTAGGCAGTCAAAAGCGGATACCTCCAGAAATCGCGGTGCGATAACTGGACGGCCCGTTATCCTCTCGTAATCTACCCGGCATCTCTCGTGGATAGCCGGGCGGTAGGGACGGGAAGAAGAAGGGGAAGGGGAGGGTGAAGATCTATCTCTCAGGGCTAGTATCCTATCTGAACTCATCTTCACAAATCAATCTGTCAGACCACCTCGGTCGACTGACAAGTCCCAGAAATCACCTCGGTCGAGATGCAGGCCGACTGGACCGAGGCGTAGCAGTTCGAATTCCAATTCTCAGATTTCCAGTTCTTTTCCCCCTAAAATCACTACAATTGCTTCCTAAGGGGTACTTATGGGTTTCCTCAGCAGAATCAAGGGCAACCAAAGCCCAATAAACAGCAAACGAGGAGTTAGGGTTTTCGAACTTCGTTTACCTCGTTTCGGTCGAAAATGCTCAGATTTCTTGCAGATCTGTGGTTGCAATCGACTCTTCTACCCTTTAATCGTGTTTTGGAACAGAAATCGTCGAAAAAGAGCGAGAAACGGAGGAGAACGAGATGCCTCTGTCGCCGCGGTCGAAATGGGTGAAAAATAAAAAGTGAAAAGTAAATTTCCTTTTTATACCGTCGCGAGATCTGCTGTCACCTCGGTCGAGATGGTCTCGACTGGACCGAGGTGGTACGGACCGAGGTGGTTCTGCAGAAACCCTAGTCGCCTCGGTTGCTTCAAGAATCAACTCGGTCGAGGTGTTCTGACAGTGACCGAGGTGCCTCTTTCTTCCTCAGAATCTCGAACTTCTCTCTTCTCTGGAATGCTCCTTCCTGTTATCTGTCTAGAACACCAAAAACAAAGCAAAGCAAAGAAAAAAACAAAACTATCTAAACTAGACTAGAAAACGGGAAAGAAAGCAATACCTTGGGTTGCCTCCCAAGAAGCGCTTGATTTAAGGTCGCTAGCTGGACCATGATGCGTCTCAAAGGAGGTAGATCGGTGCGACCTCCTCAACCGGCGTTTCCGGTTGGTACTTCTTAAGTCTATGACCGTTGACCTTGAAGCTTCCGCTAGTTTCGCCCCATATCTCAACTGCACCATGAGGGAAAACATGTTTCACAACGTAAGGTCCGGTCCATCTAGATTTCAACTTACCTGGAAAAAGACGGAGGCGGGAGTTGAAGAGTAGAACTAAATCTCCTTCGCTAAGCTCCTTTGGAACGATACGCTTGTCATGCCATCTCTTTGTCCTTTCCTTGTAGATCTTGGCATTCTCATAGGCGTTCAAACGCAGCTCCTCCAGCTCGTTAAGTTCCAATAGTCGCTTCTCACCAGCCTCCTTAATGTCAAAGTTCAACCATTTGATAGCCCAATACGCTTTGTGCTCCAACTCAACGGGCAAGTGGCAAGATTTCCCATACACCAAATTATAAGGGGTGGTGCCTATGGGAGTCTTGAATGCGGTCCTGTACGCCCAAAGAGCATCGTCTAATTTCATGGACCAATCCTTCCTCGTCCTAGAGACGGTCTTCTCCAAAATTGCTTTGATTTCTCTGTTTGAGATCTCGACCTGTCCACTAGTTTGAGGGTGATAAGCGGTTGATACCTTGTGGGTTACCCCATACTTCGATAGAAGTGCCTTAAACTTCCGGTTGATGAAATGCGTTCCTCCATCGCTGATGATGATGCGTGGAGTTCCAAATCGTGGAAAGATAGTTCTATTCAAGAACTTCACAACCACCTTGGCGTCGTTAGTGGGAGAAGCGATGGCTTCGACCCATCTAGAGACGTAATCCACTGCAAGGAGAATGTAGAGGTTTCCTCCAGAGGATGGGAAAGGTCCCATGAAGTCAATCCCCAAACATCAAATATTTCCACTTCTTGGATGTTGTTAAGTGGCATTTCGTTCCTCCTTGATAGGTTCCCTGTTCTTTGGCATGCATCACAAGAAACAACAAAAGATTGTACATCCTTAAATAATGTAGGCCAAAAGAAACCTGAACGCAATATCTTGGCGCATGTTTTATCGGTGCTAGCATGCCCTCCACATGGAAGTGAGTGACAATGCTTTATGACGCTATTAACTTCGTCTTCCGGAATGCACCTTCGAAGCATCCCATCCGGTCCGCGCTTGAATAGCAGCGGCTCATCCCAGTAGTAATGTCGTACTTCCTTGAAGAATCTCTTCTTTTGGGAGTACGTCAATCCGGGTGGTATTTCCTGGCAAACAAGATAATTCACAATATCAGCATACCAAGGACCTTTATTATCAGAAAGTTGGTGGAGGGAATGATCCGCCAACTGTGGGTGAATGTCAGAGAAGGGAGTAGAAAAATTGTTATTCTCTGTAATCTCAGTCTGAATCGTCTCTCTGTCGACCTCGGTCGAGGCGCAAAGGCGTTGACCGAGGTGTTCTTCAGACGCCTCGCTCGGTCCAGAAAGTGCCTCGGTCGAGGTACTGCTACTGGATCCGAGGCTGGAAATCTTCGTTTCCTGGGTCAGCTTCTCAGTTATGGCTCCTGGATCTTCTTCCAGTGCTTTCAAGCTCCGTATATCTGCATCACAAGAAGCATCTATACCTTCCTCCATTAAACTGAAGCTAATAACTCTTTCGAGTGGATCATTAATAAGGATAGAGCTCACCAATTCTCTTGATTCTTCTTCATCGTAGATGTTGAAGATATCATCAGTTAGTTGCTCCCCCTTCATGGCTGCAAGTAGTGCGAACTCCACCTCATCGCCACCAACGTTGAATTTCAACTTGGCGTTCTTGCAATCCACATTGCAACCCGAAGTTGCTAGAAATGGCCTCCCGAGAATGATAGGAACAGGATAATCTGCGGGAATGTCAAGTACGACAAAATCTATGGGTAGATAGAAGTTACCTAACTTGACCGGAACATCCTCCAAAATGCCCACGGGATGGGTGATGGAGCGATCCGCCATGTAAAGTCGAATCTTGACCGGCTTGGGCTCTCCAAGACCGATCTTAATGCATAGCTCCAGCGGAATGATGCTCACGCTGGCTCCTAGATCGCAAAGGGCTTCACAAGTGACATCCCCAACTTGAATGGGAATGCAAAATGAGCCGGGATCTCTCAACTTAGGTGGCATCTTCTCCTTCATGATCTTTATAAGCTCCGAAGACTTAGATGTCATCCTAATTTCACCAACATCCTCCAGCTTCCTCTTCCTTGATAGGATCTCTTTTAGGAACTTCCCATAGGCGGGCATACCTAGAATAGCATCAAGGAAAGGAATATTAATATGGAGCTTATTCATCAAGTCAAGGAACTTACCAAAGTGCTTGTCAAGATGTGCTCTGGCTCTGGACTGGGGGAATGGAAGTGGTGGTTTATATGCAGGAGGTGGAACATAGGCTTCAGTTGTTCCTCCTGCTTTCTGTTGCACCGCCTCGGTTGGCATCTCGGTCGAGGTGTTCTTCGACTGGATCTGGACCGAGGTGGTCTGCGTCGATCGAGGTACTGGATCTGCAGTTTTGAGTCCACTCCTCGTCGTGATGGCCATGCATTGGCCCTTAGGGTTAGTTTCCGTCTTTGCTGGAAGTTTCCCTGGATCTCTTGGCGCTTCATTCGCCCTATTAGCAAGTTGTTGTTCGAAGGACTTTTGGGCCCTCGAAAATGAAGTCATAGAATTCTCCATAGCACTAAGCTTGATCAAGATTGCCTCCAGGACTGCGTCCTTCTTTTCCGGCTGAGACGAACTTGATCCTTGCCCTTGGCTCTTCAATGGAGTAGAAGAAGAAGAAGGAGGAGAGAGGAAAGGGTTAGAGGAATCATTAGAGTTGGAGTTTGAATGATTGTTACCGTTGTTTTGGTTATTCGCCCTCCAATTGTTGCTATTGGATCCTCTATTGTTGTTGTAGTTGTTGTTTCGGGGTCCGTTGTTGTTGTTACGGTACCCGTTCTTGTTGTTGTTGTTGTTGTTCCTTTGCCCTTGCTCCTCCGGTTTAGCTTGAGCCATCAAGAGCTCCTTCAACTGCTTCACGTCGTTTTTCAAGGACGTGAATTGGTTGTTGTTGGTTTGAGTCTCTTGAAAGTTGACTCTTTTAACTCCACCTTCAGCTCCTTGGTGGGTGTACTTCTCCATGTGCAAGGCTTGCTTCTCAATGAAGTCCCAAGCCTCGTCAATCGCCATATCCATGAATGTACCGGCGGAGAGTAGTTGGAGATTAAACTGGGTGTTTCCGTCCAGTCCTTTGAAGTAGATCTCCAACAACTCGATCTTTGGAATCCCATGATGTGGGCAATCCAAAAGGATATCCTTGAACCGCTCCCATGATTTGGACAAGCTCTCCTTGTCTTTCATGATGAAAGCATTGATCTTCCCTCTCATTTCAGCAGTCTTTGAGGGGGGGAAGAATTTGGTCAAGAATTCCGTAGTCATCTCTTCCCATGTGCTGATCTTTCCTGCAGGAAGAGATTGATACCAAGTAAGAGCTCTATCTTTAAGGGAAAAGTAGAAAGGTCTTAGCTTGTAGTTGTTATTTTCAATTCTGGGAGGTCGCAAGGTTTCCATCAAGATCTCGTAGTTTTGAAGATGTTGATGCGGCGACTCCTTCTCCAGCCCTCCGAATTGACATTGGCGAATCATGGCTAGGACTTGCGGTCTAAGCTCGTAGTCGTGATCCGCTGGATCTCCTAGGTTCACTCCTGGACGCCTCAGCTGTTGATTAGGGTCCATCCTTTGACCTAGGGTTTGTGGAATTCCTGCAAGAAGAACATCTCGGACTGGCATCCGAAGCGGATGCACATCGGCCGGGGCGTTAGGTACTGGAATCTGCCTCGGTCGAGGATCAACTACTGGATCCTGCATCGGTCGAGGTTGAATCTGGTTCCGAATTGCTGCAATCTCAGCTTCGATTGCTGCATTCCTGGCCTGATTCTCTTCTTTTTCCTGCCTTAGCTCTTCTTTACTGAGACGTAGCAACTCCTGCGTCTCTCTCAACTGGGCCGCAAGATCGTGATCGTCTTGTTGGGCCATCTTCGCTTCTCTTAAGCGTCGCTTGTATGTCTTTTCTGGTTCGGGATCGTAAGGAACGATTTCCTTTCCAGTGCGGGTTCTTCGCATATACCTAAGAAAGAACCTGCAAAAGTCACTCAAGTAGAGTGGTAAGACAACACGGGGCAAATGCCCCAAGAGCAAACCGTACCGGCTCGGTCTAGACCAAGTCCCCGGCAACGGCGCCAAAAACTTGTTCGCTCCAAACGGTGTGTGCAAGCTTTAAATTTATAACCCTAGACTTAAGCTTAAAACAAGGATGCGAACCCGCAGTGTACGGGTCAATCGTAGTAAAAGCAAGAAAATTCCAGGGGTTGATCACAGGGACTTAGTGAAACAAAGTCCAATACGGTATGCTAATGTTGATGCTAACCACAAACACAATCAAAGATGAATAAGATGTCAAATAAAGCAAACATGCAATTCTAGGGATTAAAGCATCAAGTTGTGGTTCCAACTCAAGATCTATAGATAAGCGGACAAAGCTGAGATTTTTGCGTGAGGAAGGTGTAACTAAAGTGGAGTAGATCACCGGGTAAGTCTCACTACACACTAATCCTAAACCGTAACTCCTATTACCGGGTAAGTCTCAAGGAATCAAGATAAAGAACTATAACCTCAAACTAACACACCATCTAAGGGAATAGAATCAACCTTTACCGGGTAAGTCTCAGGCTAACTCACAAAGATGGGATGGAAGCACACTCAAACCCCAATAAAGGATAAACCTTTATTACCTACACTTATGATCGTTGGTACACAAACTAAGGAATTACCGGGTAAGTCTCATCCTAGGCTTGCTTTGAACCAGAAAGATGTAATAAGAATAGGATTTGGCAAACTCTATCACTTAACTCTCAGTTTAGGGTCGGATAAGTCATCTCGGTCAGAAGAATTCCACCCCGGCCGAGATGTTCATCGACTGAACGAGATGCTTAGGGTTAAGGTAAAGACTCGAACTTTCAGGATCCTATTGTGATTAAGATCATTCTATCATTGTTTTTCCCACAACCTTCAGCCAATCACCCTAGAATCACACAAGGAAATTAGCCACTCATCATCATAATGAAAGTATTAAATATATGGGAAGAAGGTGAATATTTGAACAAAGAAGAATTTAATGAAAACACTTCAATAACTGAATCAAATATCACTCAAAATCGTTCCTTGAATAATAATCCAACAAGACAATACAACAAGGAAAGGAATTGAAGACAATCTTACAAAACCCTCCAAAAAGCTATAAAGCTATAGTCTTCAAATCTTCCTTCAACCTTCAAAAAGGTTCTTCAAATCTCTCCCAAATTGGAGTAGAATGTGGCTGCTGTGTTGTATGCGACTTCTTCAGCTGTAGGCGGGATGTATGCGGATTGTTGGAATTGTGGAAAACCAACCCTTTTTATAGGAAAAATAACCCTCCAAAGATAAGAAATCTTAGAAAGATATTATCCCATAAATATAGGTAAAATATATGATTCTGCATATCTCCTTCCTTCCAGAAGCTCAGCCCAAAAATATAAGATCACTTTCCAATTTTAAAAGATCTCAGCCAAGAATAAAATATTCTCGCCGCGTCCTAGGTGTCCGCCTCGGTCGAGTCGGTGTCTCTGGATCGCCTCGGTCGAGATGAATCTCTGGGCAACCGAGGTGATTCATAACTGAGTGTAGAATCTCTCAAAACTGGTCCAAAGTAAATCTTTAATCCATGGCTATGCTTTCTGAAGGATTCCTTTTTGCTCCTCAATGTAGCTCCAAATGACTCTTGACTCCTTTTGCTCCTTTTCGATGCAAAACGTACCATATTACCTGCAATTACAACGAAACTAGGTGTAGACCTCGATTCTCGCAAAGGTAGATGAAATGGTAGTAAAATCACATAATGTACATACAAACATGCAGATTATGAAAGATAAAACGTCCAAACAAACTCCAAAATATAGACTATAATTCATGCTATCAAGAACACCGAAAAATAAAACATGAACAATAACGTATAAAAGTATGAACACCGATGAATAAGAAATATGAACTTACACTAGTATATTTTTCATTGCTTTACAGATTCAATGATGTTGGGTACACAATCATCACCAATCTTTGTGTTAGGATTGAGGGCGAATGCTCCATGTAATGAAGGTGGAACTATTATACAAGTAACTCCAAATAGCTCTACCAATTGGGTATCAATTTGTGATGATACATTGAAGCCACATGTTGGTCAACAATTTTTAAGTGTGGAGGAAGTTGAGGACTTCTATAGGATGTATGCCTCTATTTGTGAATTTGAGATTCGTGTTTCATGTAATCACAAACCCAACAATGTTGTGTTGAGGAAGTATTTTGTATACACAAGGGAAGGTAAACAAAAATGGCAAACATAGTACGGCAAAAGGAAGACAACTTCCAATCATTGTGGTTGTAAAGCAATTTTTCAACATAATTAAAGAGTACAAGAATTTGGTGGTGGAATCAGCTCACTATACAACACCTTCTAAAAGATTTCTTTGAGGCATTTGCAGCAACAACAACTGAACCTACTACTGTCATTGTATTGCCACCCGAACAAGCAAAGAACAAAGGGAGCCGGAAACGCTACATGGATGGACAAGAAATATATTCGAAAGAATCTCAGAAGGGTGAAAGAAAGTGTAAAAAGTGTGGCAAGAGTGGACATGACAGCAGAAACTGTGAAAAGTTTAACAAGTAAGAATGAGACAACATGTAAAATAAATATGAACAAACTTGTTTTTGAGACTTATTATATAGTTTTCCTATGTGTTTGAAGTTTGTTATTTTGTTTTGAATATTTTTTGTAGGATGAGATTGTCTTAGAAAGAGCATCGTTTAAGTACGAACACCAATGTCTTACCTATAAAAGTATGAACACCGATTGATAAAAACATGAACAATGAAGCATAAAAGTATGAACAATGACGTATAAAGGTATAAACACCGATTAATAAAAACATGTTTAATTTAGAGTTTCGAACCATAGTTTCCATTTTAATAATTTTACCCTTTGTTGTGTATTTGTTGAAAATAACCCGGTGTTTAATTTACAAGAACCATAGTTTTGAACCATAGTATGAACAATCAACTGGCTATAAAAAATTATGAACACCTATTAATAAAAATATGAACAATGGAGCATTAAAGTATGAACAATGGCCTATAAAAGTATGAACACTGATTGATAAAAACATGTATAATTTACAGTTTCGAACCATGGTTTTCGTTTTAACAATTTTATCCTCTATTGTGTATTTGTTAAAAATAGCCTGGTGTTTAATTTACAAGAACCATAGTTTTGAACCATAGTATGAACAATTAGCTGACTATATAAAAGTAAGAACATCGATTGATAAAAACATGAACAATGGAGCATAAAAGTATGAACAATGACATATAAAAGTATGAATACCGATTAATAAAATCATGACAATTTATATCTCAGTTCTTACATGCATTCTCTAATTATACTTTTGAAGTGACGATCATACGAGGACTACTCATGGGACCAATCTCTTATAATTTGAACACCAACATGA
Source organism: Fagopyrum esculentum (assembly GCA_033239045.1). Classification (NCBI taxonomy): domain Eukaryota; kingdom Viridiplantae; phylum Streptophyta; class Magnoliopsida; order Caryophyllales; family Polygonaceae; genus Fagopyrum; species Fagopyrum esculentum. The sequence goes on along the minus strand of BSUD01000004.1, from coordinate 153,074,300 downwards.
GTAAATATGAACAAAGAGAAATTTATGCAATAAAAACGTTTGGTTAACTCTTTTTGAATACGATGAACATCATCTTTCAAAAAATGAACACCGGTTAATAAAAACATGAACAATGACAAATAAAAGTATGAACACCAATGATTTTCTATTATTTCTGCACATACATAACATTGATGCATAATAATATAAACATTATGTAGTACCTAAAAAACGATGATAATATATAGGAACATCGAAGACGTAAATTTCAAATGGTAACTGAATAACCTAACATTCAAGTTACAGATGCAAACACAATTTCATGTTACAAACCACATCATTTTTTACATCTTCGAAAACAAAGTATAAGTTTTAACAACTTAACAATTCAAATGTTTCTTGTTTGTCCAACTAATTGAAGTACTAGATCCTTGACTTCATTGTTCTTCCAACTGAGCAATTGAGACAAATATTTCTCTCTACAAAGCATGACAAGCTTTTCAGTGTTCTTCTTACCAAACCCAACATTCCAATTTTTGGTTCCACCTCCCATATATGCATGTGTCTCATGGCATATACTGCAGAATCATCATTTGGCTTGTGAGTTGCCCATGGTAAAGATACAAATGTCGGATCCATGCTCCTTAACATCCCGTATTTTTTGCAGAATGAAACCCTAGGTAATCCAAAAATATTTTTTCTACACAAACAAGATATATACAATGTATGTTAAACATAAAATATATGCTAATAAAAAATTAACATATATGACGGTAAAAAAATTAATATTGAATAATATAACATTTTTTTAGAATTTTACCAATCTTGTGATCTCTTCAAAATTTGTCTTTGGAACATCGCCCAATGTAACTCGTGGTGCTCTATCTACGCTTCAGATAATATTGATGGTCAAACTAGTTTAAATTCTCATCCAACAACAAACCACATTAAGTGTTATGTGAGGTTAGGGCAATGGTGTTTGAAGAGGTAAGTGAGGAAAGTAAGCTCATTTCTTCAAGAGGGAGATTATGAGCAAAGTGTGGGTGAAAGTTAGACCTGCTATTCTAGGCAACTGAACATCAAAGTATGATTGTTAAGTAACCAGTTTGAACATCCAAATTGATACTATATTTTGTTTGATGTGGCTCTTTGCAAAACTAAATCTAGACAAATCTAGCTAGGATTACGATGATTAAGAACATTGATCACAAATCATGAAACTAAAGGAGCAAGCAATCAACTAGATCTTTATAATCTGAACAGCGGGTCATCAGTCTCTTACTTACAATTTCAAAGGCACTCTTGTTCATAATATAATCTCTCGTGGTTGTGGTAGCTATACTATTAGTCATAAATTTCTTTTGTTTGAGAAAACATATATTGGAATAGCAAATTATTTTGGGTATCAGCCATGGTTGTAGATCCAAAGTAAACTGTATCCGAACCACTCCTTTTAATATTTAAAATTTCTATGAGGCATTTTGTCGAATATCTTGCGTGCATATTAGAAGCAACATATAGATTATGCAATTGGATGACTTAAACCTACTCAACATATGTATATACATGCATTTTCGTAATGAAAATTATCAAACACAACAATAAAACGAACAGATTTGATTTGAACCACAAAATCAAAGGTAACCAACACTAAATATGAAAGAATAAAAACCTAAAATTAAGAGTACAAATTGAGCAAAAAAACATACCTCCATAGTCGTTTCTCTTTGATTTAACCATTGTTTCAATGAAAATCGAAGCAAATCCTAATTCTATTGTTAAGAGCCAAGAAGGAGAAGAAGAATGGCGTATGTGAGAAGAAGAATGACATCTGTCTGCGTGTGCGAGTGAAGAGAAGAAGTCTAAACCTATTTTTTATTGTTTGCAAAATTTTAACTATATTTATCAAAATGCCATTAATGAGTGTGTGAGAGTCGTTGATTTAAATCTCATCCAATGGTTCACATGTCTCTTAATTCCTATCCACAAGGCTCCTCCTCACCGGAACTAAAATCTATATATATATATATATATATAGGGTGTGGTTCCCATGAGAACAACCTCTAACGTGAGAACGTGAGAACAATCATAGACCGTAGGATTGTTTATTATTAAGGGTCTAGATTTAGGGTTAGTATCGTAATTATTAATATAATTTCAACACACACGCGCTTCCAATATAGCACAAATTAGAATCCCTAATTTCACTCCATACAAGCTGCACATTCGGAAAGAGGGTTATACGGTCGAGGCGGTTGAGACGGTCGAATAGGATCTTTGAAGAAGAATCATCGAACCTCCCGGTGTTTGTGGCGCAGCAAAGGCGGCGACTAGGTTGCGATTCTGCGTCGTGGATCTAGATATCCCGCCGTTCCAGGTTGCGACTCAGCGAATAGAGTTTTAGGGTTGTATAAGGGCGGCGACTCGGTAGCGATTGGTGGCGCATCAAAGGCGGCGACTAGGTTGCGATTCTGCGTCGTGGATCTAGATCTCCCGCCGTTCCAGGTTGCGACTCAACGAATAGGGTTTTAGGGTTGTAGAAGGGCGGCGACTCGGTAGCGATTGGTGGCGCATCAAAGGCGGCGACTCGGTTGCGATTGTGCGGATTGTGTCTTTACAGGTTCGTAGTGGATCTATATCTCCCGGCGACTCGGTTGCGTTTGTCCTGTACACCGTCCGGCGACTCGGCGACTCGGTTGCAGTTGCGATTCGCATTATTCGTAATTAGTTGAAAGGTATCGTCTCCTCCCTCCTTGTTATTAGATCAATTTCGTTTGTAGACTTCTCTGCACTTTTATGATTTGCAAGAATGACAACGATTGTGCGGCGTTATTGCTTGATAATTACATTCTCTTATGAATCCGATTGATTGTTAACAAGTGTTTTGGGTAATCTCATACTCAATTTGGTCAATTGGTCCTTGCTAACGACTCTCACTAGATCACAAATTGCTCAAATCATCTGTTTTGTGATATATTTTCATATAAGGGAGCTTCGAGTTGTATACAATTGTGACGAGCCATTTGATTTGGATGCTAGGTTAGGATTATTCTGATTATTCTGATGAGTCATTTGATTTGTTTATTTGTTGGTTGTTTTTGCATACTAAATTATTACTACTTTATATGTATGGGAATTTGTTTCGTGTCAGAGATCTCTTGTGAAGTTTGCTTGATTGGAGAGGACATTTTCGGGGGTAATGGCAGATTCTTCTATAGGTATGTCTTGTTTGCATTGCTTGGTTGAATATTGTTAGTGGTTTTGTGATTGGTGTGTTGATATTTGCTTGCATTGTTGTTTTTGATTAATTATGAATAATCTTAGACCGACCTTATAGTAATGTTGGTGGAATATATTCTATAATTACGAATGATATTGATGCTGCGGTTTTTGTTAGCAACAAGATAGTTTGTAAATATTATTCGTAGTTATTAATTTGTTTTACGCGTTTTAAGCTTATGTTCTCTACTATAAGTTAACATATATGATGCATATGTTTTCAACTAATTACGAATAATGCGAATATGAAGTGCATATTAGATTATAAAACATAAATTAACTATGAATAATTATTGTGTAGACTATTTATGGATGTTTATACTGTATTTATGTGGAATGCGTATTAGGTTTTAAGAAACTACACTAACTAGGACTAATACTTGTGTATACTGATTATGTTTATTAGCTATGTTGTCATTTTTTGTGTTGTATAATAAAAACTATCTTGTGTGTTAGATAATGAAGACTATTTTGTGTTGTATAATGAAATCTATAGATATGAGTTCCAAAGGAAGCGTATTCCGAGGTCTGGATCAGTGCGTACAAAGAAATCGGGAAAGAAGAAAGAAATTTCAAAGGGGGAACACATCGTTTGTGATGACGGTAGTTCTGAAGATTTTGAAGACGTGCCTATTTCTAAGATACTAGATAGAAAGACTAGAGGAAAGAGCACGATTTTAATGATAGAAAATCGTAAGAATGATGAAGGTATGTTTTTATTTCCTAACAAACCGTATTGGGTGCATTTGTATTTTAAACCTTTTTTATGTTTGCTATACAAAAACTCGTAGGCATGGAATTAATTAATCAACATGTGCTCATATTTATTATACAAAAAAATTTCGATTGACATGTAAATTAGTAGTTAATTATGAATAAATTGTGATTACATCGATTTACTAATATGATAATGCATTATTAATTACGAATACTGACGTGTAATGAAAATGTTGTTTACGCAGTTGTGAAAAATGTCACCAATCCTAAGGACATTAAAGGAAAGGGTAAAGGGAAGTTGACTAGTGATGAAGAGGAACAGGATGTTGACGATATTTCTGATGGGGATAAAGTTGTTACCAAACGGAAGAGAGTTGCTAAAGGTCCAAGGCAAAGCAGGAGGAAGCTTGAAGGGTACAACAACTTGCCTACCAGGTGCTCTCCGAAATCTTTTGTGAATGGCATTAAAGAACTTTTGTCGGATGGAGAAAAGCATGTTGCGCAGATAAATGCAAGTAGTTATTCGTAATTACAAACATTTTTTAAGTGAGCTATAACAATGTATACAAGCATTAAGTTCGTAATTACAAGCGTTTTTTTTAGTGAGACATAACAATGTATAGAAGCATTAAGTTTGTAATTACAAACGGTCAATGCTAAGATCGTTTAGATATACTTCGTTAATGCACTCTATTACTAGCAACTTGAAATCTTCAAACTTAACTGTTTTTATGGTTTTTTAGGATTATTGTTTGACTTATTTTGTGAATATCTACTTTGATTTGACTAGTTATTAATCGATGTGTCGTGGATGTTTGCATAAATTACACTATGAAGTTTCAAAACCAAAATGTCAATAATATATTATTTACTTGTGTTTGACATAATAGTGATTATTCGTAATTACAAACGTTTTTAAAGTGAGATTTAACAATGTATATAAGCAGAAAATTCGTAATTACAAACATTTTTCAAGTGAAATAATACATTGTTGATAAGCATTTATTTTTAAAGATAAAACAACAGCTATTAATCAAAAGCCTTAAGTCCTAAATGGACTTAAAGGTTTCAATAATTACGAATTCAAATAATGTAAAATAACACTAAATATATTCTACATAACTTCTTTGCAGTCGCTTACATTGACTTGACGAGCTATCAACAAATTCTTGTCTACTACACATCAAAATCCTATGCTTCATAGTTCCATCCGTATCCTCACGAGAAGCTCCCCTTCTAACATCAAACCCAACTGTAGATGCATATCTCTTATAAAAAGTTTCTCCATCCTCAATTGCTTTGAACCTCTTTCCAATTGTCGGTATCAACATTTCATCGCATGTTGGTATCATCATCACATTCTAAATTTTGAAAAATGAAATCCATATATTCGCCTTCTTGAACTGCATTAGACTTATGAACCTCCCATTGTTTGGTTGTGCCTGAAAAATCAAATACTCTATTAGACGTCAATTTATTTTATTCGTAATTATAATGATCTTTTCAACTGAAACTAAAATGATACAATTGTGTTATTCATAGTTACTCTGTTTATTATATTTATTATCAACCTGGAATTTGTTTATTCGTAATTATAATGATCTTTTCAACTGAAACTAAAATGATACAAGTGTGTTATTCGTAGTTAATCTGTTTATTAGATTTATTATCAACATCGAATTTTTTTAGTTTATTGGTTCTTCGTACGAGTTTCAACAATGCAACTATACAATTCTATCGGTTATTCACACGAGTTATGTCAAACCGATTTGAATTACAAAGAGTAAATTTGAATACATACACTTACTCAGATTTGCATATGGAGAAACAAACTGCTTTCTTAACGGGATATGATTTTCTTGACAGGATATGACAGCTTGTTGAGTTCTGTTGTTATGATCGACTTGAACAGATGTTGTAGAGAGACCGAATTGAATAAATTTGCAAATGCACACTCAATCTGAGTTTTCCATTGTTACGTTTTTTGATTTGACGGAATTGGGGAGAATTGTTAATGGAGTTTACGTATAATATAGAGAGGAAGGAGATCTGGTGAATCTTTTTAAACTAACGGTTTCCTATAATACAATATATATTTTTAAAAAACATTTAAGAGAGAGTGGGTTCACTCTCTTTTAATGAGAGTGAGTAATTATTATACATTATTTGGTTTTCTATTTATCATTTTCTACCATTAATCTAGACCATTGAATTTTAAAAATTGGATGGTCATGATTTGTTCTCACGTTCTCATGTTAGAGGTTGTTCACATATGATCTATCCTCTATATATATATATATATATATTGCCGGGCTCCGGGCCGGGCCGAGCGGCCCCACCGGGCCTGATACCTTGTTCGTACCCGGCCCGGTTGGGCCTTTGTCGATGTTCATACCCGCCCGTTTTCGCGGGCGGGCGGTCCAGGCCGGGCGGGCTGGCCCGGACTTGAACAGGTCTAATCAGGAGATAATGCCAGAGATTGGACTCAAGGACATGCCTAATGAAAAATCATCCAATGTTGTTTTCTCAACAGATTCGGCTTTTTTGGTGCTCAAGAGGATGTTAGCTTCTTGTTCATTCTTTGGTTTCTTGCTTTTCCATTCAAGTGGCCGGGGTTTGGCCTGCAACGGAGGACGCGCCGCCTTTACTGCATCCTAGTTAATTACCAAAACGCAGCGTTTTGCCTTCAAATCCTGTATTTAAGAATCAGATCCGTCTCTCCCGCCGCCTTCACTTCAAAAGGACTGAATCTCTGGTACTTCACATGATAATGGATCCCAATGACATTTTTACGAAATAATATATTAGATATATGGACCTTCTTTCTCCTATACAACTCGATCATTGAATTCTCCCGCCGACTGCGCAGTCATGTGAATCTGATGGAGCACCGACGACGGCACTATATATATATAATATATGCATATGTTCAAACCAACCCTCACTCCATCCAAACACATTAGATCACAAACAGGAAGATATTTTGGCTACGTACGTGATGCATACTAAACCCTTTTTTTTGGCTGCATTGTCCCTGGCTGCCTTGGTGGCGATCACTTCCGCCGCCGACACATTCACCGTCCATGGAAGGGTCTACTGTGACACTTGCCAATGTGGCTTCGAGACCAATGTCACCACTTATATTCCTGGTAACCCCACCCTTCTCTTATATATTTTATATGTTAAAATACATTTAATAAATCTAACATAATTGAGTAATAGAGGGTTGGTGACAGAAGAGTCTGATTCACCCAATTCTTTACAATAGTATTAATGAATGTAGTGGATAATTGCAGAAGCGAAGGTGAGAATAGAGTGTTTGGGAAGGGACGATCTAAGCGTGGAGTACAAAGTGGACGGCGTTACCGACGAACAAGGGCGGTACGCCATCAAGGTCGACAAGGACCATGGCGACGACATCTGTCAGGCGAAGTTGCTGAGCAGCCCCTGGACCCACTGCAACATCCCCGACCCAGCTAGGTCTAAGTCCAGTGTTGTTGTCACCAACAACAACGGTGTCGCCTCCCCGGACCGCCACGCCAACAGCCTCGGCTTCCGCATGGACCATACTCTCCCTGTGTGCGACAAGCTCGTTAACTATTACCTCCATTCTTACGAATGATTTCGGTTTCTTTTCATTTTTATTGCTTTCCAAAATAATTTATATGTTACGTTGTCTATTCATCTTCTTATGCATGCTCTTCGATCGGCTTGGTTTGTACCAACTTTTCTATTTGGTTAAGTTTGATTTGCAGTGCGTGCTTATGTGCGCCTCAAATTATTGTAATACCGGCAGATTAGTGAAGAGTATTTAGATTGAAATAATAATTCGTTTCTTAAGCACATTACTTAGTTCATGTCAAATGATTGTTGTAAACAAAGAGAAAGATCCTAAGACCATTAGTTTACCAACTTATGAGAACGGTTTATACCGGCTCTAAGTTGGGCTAACATGCCTGCCAAACGTAATCAAGAGATGTGATAATTAATTAGTACCTTGTTGTAAACAAAGAGAAAGATCCAAAGACAATCGATTTGATGATGCGGTTTGGTAAAACTCTATTCTCGGAATTTTAAGAGGAGAAATGCAACACAATCCACTAAGTAGTTAGATCGGTGGTATAAAGGTTAAAGAAACTAGATACACCATGATCAAAACGTTTACAAACAAAAACAGAAAAAATACATAGGTAATCAGAAAGCAGAAGAAAGAAAACGATACTCTTTAACAAGAACAAAACTTATACTATAGTGTATGTTTGTCTTCCGCCTTCGACAAAGATCGATAGGATCATGTCCATTTTCTTCAAATCTTCATCAATCCATGGGATTGCTATATCACAAACTTTTTTGTTCCTTTCATGATACACCAAATCTTTGCAAAGATGTATGATCCCTACGAAAATTAGAGAGGCGATAAAACAATAGGGTACTTTCTCAACTCGAGTAAAAAAGGGTATAATTTACATCATTAAAAGTTATTCGGCCACAAGTATGATTTCTAGGAATTGAGTGATATGAGACGGAAATTCCAATAATATCGGACATCCAAACTCGGCAACTCGATAATGGCGCAAAATATCTCTAACTCGGTCTCTCCCTCGCAGCGACGATAGTCAATTCGTCCTTGATTTGCTGTTTTCGCCTTCTCCCTTCTTCACACTCTATCAATGGCAACGGCATCGTTTGCGACTGTCAATTGTTGTCTTCAGTCTGTTGACGCTCGCATGAGTTCTTCTTCATGTTTGGTTCTCCCTCTGAGTTATTTACCTATACCTAGCTCTCTAAGTTCTACTCAGTCGTTCGAATTCAGGGACAAATTCAAACATGTTGACAATCACAGGAGTCTCAGAGGCTCAAGAGTCCATCATTTGAGACCTTATTCGCTTGTTGTAACTGCAATTGGCAGGGTATGGTCATTTTACCCCTATCTCCTTCTGTGAAATTAACATTAATTCTGTATGATGTCGATTTTCTTGTGCATTTCCTTGTATCAAATTGGTTTACTGCAAAAGAAATTTATCGGTGCCCTGTAGTGTTTATTCTTATTACAACATGAGGTTAATAATCTCAGGATTTCATTTGCAATTTTCATCTGTCCTCTCCACTCCTGGATATATTTTTTTGAAATCGGGATTCTCCAATACTATTTAGTTTCATTCGTATTGGAATAAGAAATTGTTTTCGAATTTCACTATAAGGTGAAAATTTTCTAATTGGAATCTGGTAATACTTAAATTCAGCTAATCATCCTCTGAAGAAGACCACTGTGGTATAATCTGCAGCCTCTCACCTGGCTAAGGAGCTATCCCTTTTCTCCTTATGCTTTTTACCCATGACAGAAACTGCTTATGTCTTGCTCTCTTTTTAACTGCATAATTTTCAAAGGGATTTGATATGTTCATGTGACTTTTTGTGTGCTATGCTAGATTACTGAACAAGAATTCACTCGCCAGCACTGCTCTTGCACCTGTAACATGGGTACCGGGATTCCAGTGATTGAAAAACATGCTTATAGTAGCAGGTTTTCAAGGAATAAGAGGACTATTAATTTAAAAACGAATCACCAGACGCCCTCTTTGGTAGGTTTCCAAACTTGTTCTCGTAGAATCTCTTGTTTCGTGGCTAATAATCTCTTGGTTACACTTGGTGCTGAATGTCATGTTGAAGATTTGGGTTCCAAAGAGGCACTGATCGATCATGAGGAAGATAAACCTTCGTCTAAAACAAATTTAGTTACAGGTCATGATGTTGAATTTGGAAATTCTGGTTATTTTCCATCGGTGATTGAGAAAGGACGTGGTATAAAGTTTCGCTATTTAGAAGAACAAAATGAAGAGGTCTTATCCAAGCAGATTTTGGAGCTTAGTCGATCCAACAAGTTGACAAGTGCATTGGAGTTATTCAAGTCCATGGAAATCTTTAGGCTTAAACCGAACTTGCATGCATGCAACTCACTTTTGGCTTCTCTTTTGAGGAATGACAAGCTTGATGATGCATTAGGAGTTTTTGAGTACATGAGGAATACCAGGGTTATTTCAGGGCACACTTTTAGCCTGGTGTTTAAAGCAGTTGCAAAATCCCGGGGCAGTGATGAAACAATGAAAATGTTTATAGAAACAGTAAGGGAAAATGACCATCAAAAGGTTTTTGATGTTGTTGTTTACAATACTATAATCTCTATTTGTGCCAAGGAAAATGACTGGTTTCAAATGGAGAGGGTGTGGTTGATTATGAAGGAAAATGGGCATGTAGGCACCGCTGTTACTTATAATATATTGATATGTACTTTTGTCCGATGTGGCCAGTATGAGCTCTCCATTGCTGCTTATAGCGAGATGCTGCAAAATGGAGTAATACCAAGTGTGGACTCTATGCATGCTATAATTGGTGCTTGTACAAAGGAGGGGAAGTGGGACTTGGCAATGAGTGTATATGAAAATATGCTGGCGAGTGAGGTGAAGCCTAATTTGATCGCTTTCAATGCTCTGATTAACTTACTTGGGAGATGTGGAAGGGTAGAAACAGCTTTTAGAGTTTACAATCAAATGAAACTCTTCAACCATAATCCTGATTCACATACATGGAATGCACTGCTTGGTGCTTTGTACTTTTCCGATCAATATGCCTCTGCTCTTCAGCTTTTCCACAGGATAAGAACAGAAGAGGGAGTTCAATTAAACACGGAATTGTATAATACCGCCTTAATGTGCTGTCAGAGGCTTAGGTTATGGGACAAAAGCCTTCAACTTTTGTGGTTGATGGAACATTCTGGATTGGTTGCAACAACTACATCATTCAACCTTGTAATTGGCACTTGTGAGGTGGCTAGGAAGCCAAAGATCGCATTGCAAGTTTTTGAGCACATGGTGCATCAGAAGTGTCCCGCAGACACTTTTACTTATTTGTCACTTGCTAGAAGTTGCATTTGGGGATCTTTGTGGTATGAAGTGGAGGCAATCCTCAAGGTAAGCTTCTCTGCTAACTTGTTCCTCATTTAAGCTATTATTATTTTTCGAAGCTGAAATTCCTATGGACTTCGACCAGTTTTTTTTTTGGCTTCTTTATGAACTCGTGGAGCAGTTTCATTTGCGGCCAAGTTAGCATATGCTTTCAGAACTTATGCATGCTTTGATAGAACGAAAATCGGGAACAAAAAAAAATACACATGAATATTTGCTGGATGATCTAATGTAAGGTACAAATACCCTTCTTTGACAGCCTGAGGGGCTTCCCATACAGCTGCCTTCATCTGGAGCTAATTCCCATTTCTTTTCGCTTATTTCCTGCAAATATCCCTACATCACTTTTTGTTCTAAAAAGCTTGGTTCCTCCTCTCTGTGTTACTAATGAACAGGATATGGGAAATTCACTTGCATTGAGCACCCAAAACTGTAGTTTCAATTAGGATTGTTTGATATGACTTCCGAATATCTTGATACACTAGAATAGAGTCCTTGAATAACAAATGATATGCTACAAAAGATATATTATGAATTATATATTTGTCATTTTAAATCCTTACTCTTGTGCATTTGTGTGCCTGGCAGTTGACATGTAATGTGTCCCTTTACAATGCCGTCATCCAAGGAATGTGCCTTAGAGGAAAATTTGATGCAGCCGAACGGCTTTACACGAAAATGAAGGAGATTGACCTTGTACCTGATGGTAAAACTCGAGCTATGATGCTGCAACATCTTATGAAGAAATCTCCTTAGAAATACTGTATAGATCAAAGGCAGCAGCTTATTAAGGAGGAGGACAAAATGCATCTGTATATGAAAATGCATATCTATGCAGATGCAGCTTGTAGCCTGTGTCTAGTTCCTGAAGGAGCGTCTTGCCCTGGTAAGTTCACTTTTACTATATGGTGATTTCATTATATATTTTCCTAGTCTTTCTAGTGTCTCTTCTTCCGTTCTCCCTCTAACATTTCCACATCAGTTTATGCTTAAACATCTTATGAAGAAGTCTTGTCCAGGATGTTTGATACTCTAATTTGAGCCCTTTATGAAATTCATGCTAGATTACTTAAGCTGTTAAGCATAGCAAGCTAATAGACCTTCCTCTGATCTTCTTTGTATGTAATTACGCATGGAACTGCACTGTTTGTTGATTGTCTGTCCTTCCGGTCCTGGACCGTAATTATAAAAATCCGGTCCGGTCCGGTTCGGTACGGACCGTTAATTTACATTCTAATTATATTTGAACAAGAAGAGTTCATTATATTTTTTTTAAAAAATAAAACGGTCCGGACCAGACCGTATTGGGCCAGACCGTGGTGGACCGGACCGTTTGAACAGCCTTACTTCTGGTGAGTGTTGTCAACTTCATTTGCTCTAGACTATGATCTCTTTGAAGACTGCTTTACTAACTAATATTTGCATGGTTTAGAGAATCTTATGTTGCTTCTCTCTCATCACTCATCAGCTTGATAGTCTTCCTCTCTTCGATGAATCCTCCCCTTCTAAGTTGGAACGATTTTCATGGGCGAATCTCATATTGCTTCGAAGGAGAGCTGTCTTTAGCTTCGGGTCATCTTAAGCTTCTACATGTAGCACATAGAGCTTGGACTTGCATCTAGGTACATAGCCAGGAGAATCAGTAATTTCCAGTGGAGAAATCATATGCATAATTTTTTGTTGCTTGTAAAAGAATGTACTGTTGTACTACATCCAAAAACAAGAGCTATGACTCATAGCTAGGACTTTTTTTTCCATCAATTATTCGTATCCCAAACTCCTCATAAATTATTATTGTTTTGGTTTAAATGAATGAATGATTCTTGTGAAAAAAATTGTAAAAAATATTATTTATTTTTATAAAACACAACTTGGTGTATATAATCATTCACAACTCTGTTTATGATTAAAAATATAAAACTAATAATTGCAAAGTAGAATTTATTATCATAAATTAACCAAAATAAATAAAGTTAATGTTACACTATAACTAGGATGACAATCTCAACCACAACCGGTGGTTATCCGATAAGATACAAACGGTTAAAAATATGATAAAATAAGGTTTGAATCTGGATGATGGTTTACCGAGTGATGGTTGCGGTTTCGAGTGAAGATATTAAAAACCATCACTCGAACCACCAACCGACCTGGTGTTCACCCGACACTTAAATTTAAAAAAATTCTGAAATTACTTATCTCCTTCTAAGTAAAACCAAAACTTCTTAAACTGAAATATTTCTTCACTTCTAAAGATCACAAGCTTGAACATTTTTTTCAAGTCCGGATAACTGATGGAAGTTGAATGTTGCTCAAGTTGAAGATTTATATAAAACAAATTGATTTCTAATTTACAAACTCAGTTTCAAGCTAATGTTGTTTAAAATTTAAAGTAGACATGTAATTTTGAATTGTTAGTTTGCCACTTGGGTCATCAAGTTATCGAATTATGTTGTATTTGGCGATTTGTTTCGAAAGCCGCTTAATTTTAGGGTGAACCCGGAAAATATAAACCGACCCACCCGATCACCCGCAATTATGGTTTAGGGTGAAGGGATTTTCGTGTGGGTGATGATTCGGGTGAAAGGTTTCCTAATAGGGTCGGTGATGGAAGTAATACAACCGCCCATCAATTAAAAAATATCACAATAAATATCAATATTCTACCCTTTGAGATTTCAAAAGTCTTCAAATTTCAAATAAAAACTGAATAAAATAAATGGGGTGGCTCAATTTTTCAACAATGAATAATTCAGGAATGTTTTGTGAAAAGTTTAGTAAATTAAGGGTGATTTTGTGTAATTTATGAAAAAGAAAATGACCAGAAAAGAGCTATGTCATGTCATAGAGTCATGTGGCAGTGCACGTTCAAACAGAGAAACGAAAACCGTAACAGTCTCTTGAGTCACAGCAACATTAATGGCATTCTTCTTCTTCAGCTACTGACTGTAAGACGCAACTCTCTCTCTCATCGCCGGTATGAATGAAATCTCCCAATGTAGATGAATTTCCCTTCATTTCTTCACTCCTTTTCGTTTTTGGTTAATTAACCCTAATTTTTCTTCTTCCATCAATTCGCAGATGAATAATATGGACGACGAATTGCTCAAACGCAACACAGATTGTGTTTATTTCTTGGCTTCTCCTTTCACTTGCAAGAAGGTTCGCTCTCTCAAACCCCTAATTCTCTCCGATGCCACTGTTTTTTTGTTAATTCTTGTCTCTTTTTTCTCTACTCTCGAGTCGTATCGATGTTTATTATGCTATCTGTTAGGTTTTCGCTTTAGTTTTATTTTTTTGCACAAGTTATGTTGAAGGATTTGTGAATCTGTGGAGATTATTGTTTTTCGTGACTATTCCTTGCGAAAATATTTGATCGTCTGAATGTTCGTCAATTTTGACGTGAATTGAATCAGAGTTTTTTTAGTGAATTTCTTGTTGGATATGTGGATATCTATGCTCGGAATTTCTCTAATTTGATGGAAAATTTGGTAACCCAGGGGGTAGAGTGCGAGTATCGGCATAGTGAAATGGCAAGGTTGAATCCAAGGGATTGCTGGTACTGGTTATCTGGGGAGTGTCTCAATCCATCCTGTGGTTTTCGACATCCTGTGGGTTTGCTTTTTTTTTTTACAGGCTTTCCTTTCGTTATTTGTTTCTTGTATTAACCACATTTCCATGGATGTTGCTTAACTTAACTACAAATTCTCATATTTAAATTGAATCATAGCACAGAGACTCATTGGTTGCTTTGTTACTGATGAGTGACGACCTAATGTAGTACACTATGCTTTGTCGATCTGTTGCTTAAAGTGTTGCTTGCCATTTGCCGAGTAAAGATGATATTAATCATGTCAATGTAGTAGCACTATGATAAAGTATACATCCCTCTTTAGAAGGTGGGTCAATAAGCAATTTTTGTAATGTAAAACACTTCATTTTAGTTGCAACTGAAAATTTGGCTTCTCTTTACTTTATTAACTGTATACAAGGAAATGAGTAATTTTTCAAAAAATTATTCAGGAAATGGCATGGCTTGTAAAGTTGCTGAGTATGCCTTATATTATCATGGAAAGGAGTGCACACAAGCTTAAATAGATGATGCTGATAATTCTACAGTGGCAACTTAATGTTCAGCAACAATTTCCTCTATGTTTAGGTTAATTGATGTAAAAAGTGATGTCCGTAAAAGTTCAATTGATGATCTAGAGATGATTTTGAGGGTTCAGGAATGCTAAAAATTCTGCATTGTGTAATCCTTGTTGATGTTCCCTTCCTGCAGCCTGTGGACGTGCTCACCAAAGCACCAACTGAAGCTGAACTTCTGCATAATGATTCTTCTTGCCCTCCAAGAAAGAACAGTGTTCCCTGCTACTTCTTCTTCAATAAATATTTTTGCAATAAAGGTGACAAATGCCCTTTTCTACATGGTCCTGAAGATCTATCAGGCTTGAAACAGGAGGAAGATTCTGCAGTTGCTCATACTCCTCCTGTGGATGATAAGATTCCTCCAGATTCATCCCATCATATCGTACCTGATGAACTGATGAATGGCAAGCTACCTATTAAAATGTCACATGCTAAGCTTCCTGCCAGAACTGAGCCAGTGCTAGATCCACCCGAGAAATTCCCTGTTGTGCTGAAAAGGATCCTGAAAACTGCCAACGAAATGCCCCAGAAAAAGCTTGCAGACATATCAAGCACTCTAGGACGGAGAGACTCCCCACATTGTTCAGAATTTGAGTATGAAGAGACAACAATGGTGACATCAGAGTCCTTGAACCCATCTCATGATGTCATAAAAAGTGATCCTAGTATATGTTCTGAACAATTTTCAGAGGAGAAAATTGATAATGTTGTTCAAGATGAGTTGTGGGTATCATCCCCAGATTTGGATGTTTTAGTCGAAAGAAGAGCTGAAGCTATTGCGGCTGTAGATGATCAAGAAGAGTACATGATTTATGAAGATTGTTATGTTAGAAACGGTGAAGACGTTAAAAATATTTTCATGGATCACAGTTACCAGGATCAGAGGGTATTGAGGGTACGTGAACCTGTTTATGATTCAGATGATGAGGATATAATTGACATCGTTGGTTATTCTGATGGGCATAGAGGAGTAAATGACATCCTATCCCAAAAGAGGAAAGTTATGAATGTGGGGTGGACTTCTGGCGGACGATATGATGAAGACCTTCGAGAGCACTTGACTAAGCGGAGATTCCTTGATGACCATTTGGAAAGGCATGAAACAAGATTTTCCTTCAAGAGGTGCAATCTGCCAGTGAGATTCAAAGAAAGGCGGGGAAGGCCTCAGAGGAGAATTTTAAGCCAGAATCTTCATGGAAGATTGGCATTAAATTTTGAAAGAAGCGGTTTTAGGCGGCCCATGCAGAAGTCTGCGGTTGTTGTTCCTGATCAGAGACGCGAAGCTTGGAACTCACAGCTTAATAGACAACATCATCATAAACACAAGAAGCAGAAGTTTCCTTCCAGTGTTCAAAGAACAACTTTCTCAGGAAGAAAAGGAGAATACGAGAACACCATCTCATTTAGTGGACCGAAGAGCCTTGCCCAGATTAAAGAAGAAAAATATAGACCAAAAGCAGATTCAACTGGATGTTCAGCCCAGATTAAGTCTGTAGGCTTCGAGGGTCCCAAACCCTTGAATGAAATTCTGAAGGACAAGAAGAAGGTTAACAATGATGGAAGTTCGTACGCCTGACCATTTTCCGTCTCACTGGCCCTCTAAAATGTCAAGGTTCGCCTATAAAAACTTTCTTCTAAACTCTACAATTTGAGGCTATGCTTTAGTGTGTAGATTAGCTTCTAATCCATATCAAAGTCTATGTTCTATTGACTATCAATACTCATTTGTTTCTTTGAGTGTCAAGCTTGGCTTGCTTTACTGATGTTTGCCGGTTATCAGATGTTGTTACATGGAAAAGGGATCACGAAAACAATACCGTCACCAGAAACATCGTAATTGTCATACATTTACATAAGAATACGTGTTTCTGTTTTCCGGGTTTCCCTCGCTGCTCCTCGGGAGCTTCGGGTGACATTTGGTGATCATAGTTGTTGTAGGTCAACCCTTGTTTTCCTCTCCCATGTACTGATGTACATATGGTTGTTCAATTGCTTGTGTGTTGTTCTTAAGTGAATATCCCTAAGGGTTAGCTACACAAAGTCCAATTGAACCAAATCTCTTGTCTTACCAGAATCACCAGATTGGAGTAGCTTGTCTGTACCTTTTGACATTCAATGCAACCACCTTAATTAAACTAAAGTTGAAAATTTAGGCCATATAGGCATATAGCAGAACCTGGTTGGTCAACTGAACCGCGGTTTGACCACCTATATGTTGGAATAAAATCATAAATATTTGTGGGTTCCCCTTTGCTTGCCAATATTAAAAGCCAGATGAGGATATTGAAAAATTATTTGTGGGTTCGCTCTGCTTTCTCCTATAAACTGCAGCTTACATTTCCCTAATTAACTTAATTTTGTAAGGGCATGGTTTTTTTTGTGTGTATATCAGGTAAGGGCATAGTTTTTTTTATGTGTATATCAGGATCAGGCTGTTCAAACGGACCGGACTGGACCGTTTTATTATTTTAAAAAAATATATATAAAAAATATTGTTTTATATGGATTAAATCCGGTATGGTTCGAGTTTGGACCAGACCGGATACTCTTCTTATTTAAAAACAATTAAAATGTAAATTAACGGTCTGGACCAGATTTTTGCAATTATGGTCCAGGATTGACCATAATTTCCGGTCGGGTCCGTTCGAAAGATGTGCAACCCTATATCAAGTATGAGTATGAAATTGATATCTGAAATTGATATTCGAAATTTTTGGATAGATTTTTAGTTTATGAATAATAATACAGATTATAAAATTTTATAAAGATTTCCTCTAGAAAATTTTTAGAGTTTAGAGGGTAAAAATGATATCATGAGTAAGTATATCATGATATAATATATCGATACCAAACATGTCTTAAATATATACAAACCGAAAATTCTAATCCACAAACTCATAAATCTTACAAATTAGCATAAGATTTCAGATTCATAGTTGTGAAACCCTAAAAAAATCTTCTCCACCTTGACCAAAGAATTTGAAAACCGTCCTATAAAACATTTCAAACAATGACTAGCAAATATACAACAACTTGTATTATGATTATCCTATAAGTCTGCGTTACTAACAATCTTACTGTACAGACATTCCAACATAAACTTCACACTTCCCAGTCACCACCGCAACATAAAAAACTTTGGTCATCTTGTCACGTTATTATATTATGCTGAAATTTTCCATTACTTAGACTTGAATTGGTCACCCCCTACACTCACAACCTCTTCTTATATTATTAAACAATCGCCCACCACAATAAATACCTTTTTCCTTTTCTTTTCAAATACCAATTCACCATCGTCAACCTTCCACTCCCTCATCCATCTATATATACACCCTGCAAAATTTTCCCCATCTCTAGAATTCTCCAGAGAGAACCAAAGTACGGCCATGGATGGTTTGCAGAGGTCGGCAATATCCTTCAGAAGACAAGGCTCATCGGGTTCGGTTTGGGACGATAAGTTCTTAGCCGAACTCGACAAACAACAACAACAAGAACAACAACAACAAAACGGCGAAGAACAGCTCAAGAGAAGCAAATCGAACGGCGGTCGACAAACTCCGGCACAACCATACAGAACTATGAAGGTGCCGGAGTTAGAAGATCCACCGTCTCCTAGGGTGGCGGCTTGTGGGTTTTGTGGCGGCTTTGGTTCAAAGACAGCTAGCAAGTCAACCGGTAAGAGCAAATGAATTTGTTAATGAAAAGTCGATTCAAGGCTGTGTTTGGCTGTAAGCTTAGTTTACAAGAAAAGGGTTATTAGGATCTAAGTTTAAGTTTCTAAAAACTATTGAAACTTGAAATTTTATGCTTATTATCCAAACATAAGCCTACTTTGTTGAATTTGTACTCAAGAGAAAAAGCTTTTGCCAGGTTGTTGCTTTGTTAATTTGCCTTTTTGGGTTCGAATTAGGTTCTTCGTTGTATCAAAGTGATTACAAGTTTTGAATATTGTGTGTATGATCATTGTGCATCATAGTCATAGTTTATAAATATATTTTGCATATGTATATAAAAGTTTAATTATAATAATGTATTTTCAGTTTTTTCACTCTCTAGTAATTTGTTTGTTCCCTGATTAATTTACTGAAGTCGTAAACGCACGGGTCAAGATTTCGTTAATGCACCACGTTTACAGATCCCGTAACCGTCATAAGTTCACGGTTACGGGATCCATGACCTTGACCAAAAGTTCACGGTTACGGGGCCGAACCGTGACCAAAAGTTCACGGTTACGGAACCCGTAACCGTCATGATTACTGGTTCTAGATCCGTGATAATTTTCTACATGAATTCTAACCCAAAAAAAAATTCTGACACCACGGCGTGATGCTAGGAAATTTTTTTTTTTTTTTACGGTTACGAAATGCGTGACCGTGGTGCATTAACGAAATCTTGAACCGTGCCCGTAACACCCCTTAATTTATTATAATTGATGTCAATTTACACAAGTTGGAATCATATTTTTAATAAAATGACGATTTAAAACAAAAGGAAAAGAACAAAAAAAATTGAGAGAAAATTCTTGAAATATGTCATAAATGCAACCTAAAAGAATGAGAAGATGATCAATTTGTTGACAAATAGAATACGCAAATATTTAATATATTTATGTTCTATTTATAATCCATATGTAATAAATTATGCAGCCCATGCACCCACTTGCTTTCCAAATTGTAGTGCTATGATAATATTTTCATTATTACATTGTCACAATCACATTCCGAATACGTTCAAAAATTGATGTATATATACTTTCGTGTCCACCATAGATAAATCACGGGATATATTTATGAAATAAGTGGAATATATTATCCTAAAATGGTCTTTTCATAATCTATATATACTATTCAAACATAACCCTATTAGTTCACGTGTTTACTCATGATATATGCCACCTAACACTTTTTGACAAATAATTACGAATTTGTCATATTTTAATTCAAATTTAAAATATTTTCCATCATGCCAATTCATTAAAAGAATTTCATCTCATCATCGTGAGAATAATCGAATATAATTAGGGTAATTTATTCATAAGTTTAAAAAGAATATGTTGTATAAGAATCAAATTAAAGTCCAAATAATAAGACACTTCTTTATTCGCAAATATTTTATCATCGTGAGAATAATTGAATGACTATTTTAATGTTTCGATCATTAGTTTATACATATACAAACTCATCACATATTATTAAAAATTCAATATACAAATATGCCCGCACAATGTGCGAGTTATAAACTAGTTATTATAACGAGGAAAGATATGTTATTTTACAATTTAATAATATTTTATGATTAAAATTATTTAGATTTTTAAATAATATTCATGTAATTATGATTACAATCCTATAAAAAGTTAAAAATATTATATTCTACCAATTTAAAAAAAATGTTTATACAATATATTTTAATCATTATTTGAGAAGAATTTATTTGATTTGATTGAATTCCATCGCCTAACACCAACAAACAAAGGGGCACAGGGCAGGATAATGTCTCTTTCACATAAAATAATTATAATTATACACGTAATTAAAATTTGTTGATTACGTTATGAGTTATGAATAATTAATCATTTTATGTAATTACTATGGCATATTAAATTTGACCATTCGTTAATTTGATGGGTAAAACATTGAAAACTATGTTAAGTTGAACTTTCAAACTAAATTATTCGTTCAACTTTTTCAAAAAATACAAAAATATATATTATAAAGATTTCAGCTTTTTCCAAAAGAATAATAAGTTTTTATCGTCTATGTAATAATATATTCAAAATTGATTAACGCGGGTTACGATTAATCATTAAATGATGAACTTTACCAAATCCAATAATTGCTTGTCCCTTTAAGGTGTACCTTCAGGCTTCAGCTACTCCTAATTGGATCCGGGTAATGTCGGGTCGGGTGGTTGTAGACACCCCCAGGCCCCAGGTCAGCTTAACTGGGCCGGAAAGTCTGGCCCAAAAGTCTTTTTTATTGTTGTAGTTACATGTATATTAACCCAGTTTAACTATTCGACTAAAAAAATGAGTTTGCACACGGCATGTACACGGTTCGGCACGGTTTGGGCACGGTATGCACACGGTTTGGACACGGTTTGCACACGCTTTTAACACGGTTTGGACACGGTTTGAACACGGTTTGGACACGGTTTGCACACGCTTTGGACACGGTTTGGACGCGGTTTGGACGCGGTTTGGACGCGGTTTGGACGCGGTTTGCACGCGGTTTGGACGCGGTTTGCACGCGGTTTGGACGCGGTTTGGACGCGGTTTGGACGCGGTTTGGACGCGGTTTGGA
>BSUD01000004.1:153019838-153048362 GCA_033239045.1 Fagopyrum esculentum | reverse complement strand
CCCCCCCCCCCTCTATTTGTAATCGCTATGGAGTACCTCACCAGGTTGATCGAAACTAATACTTCAACCCCTGAGTTCAATCACCATCCCAAATGCTCCTCACCGGCCATTACCCACTTAACCTTCGCCGATGACCTCATTCTACTATGTAGAGGTGATATCCCTTCCATTCAAATCCTTAAGGATACTCTTGACCAATTTGGACGGGTGTCTGGGCTGATGATTAACCCCTCCAAGTCTAGAATCTTCTCTGGAGGGATGTGTATTGCCGATCGTGATAGGGCCGTCAACCTCACTGGAATGTTCTTGGGCTCACTTCCCTTCCACTACCTTGGTGTTCCTATGGGTAGCAAGCGCCTGTTGATCAGCGACTACCAACCCCTAATCAGCAAAATCACTAACCGCATTCTATCTTGGAGTGCAAAATCTCTTTCTTATGCAGGTAGGGCGCAGATTGTCAAGTTCATACTCTTCTCGCTCAACAACTATTGGAGCTCCATGTTCATGCTCCCCACTAAGGTGATTAGCACTATTAACAGCCTCATAAGATCTTACTTCTGGGCGGGTACTGCCAACAGCAACCGCGCCCTGGTTGCTTGGTCCACACTCTGCACTGCTAAAGAAGTGGGAGGTCTCGGCTTCCCTGATCTCCTTGCTAGGAACAAGGTTGCCTTCACTAAGCTTATCTTCGACCTGGATTGTGGTGGTGACAACATCTGGGTTAAATGGGCCAACCGTCACCTTATCAAAGGGATCTCCATCTGGAATTGCTACCCCCAGCCGCATCATAGTGCATTCTGGAAAGCCTTAATTGCCACTATGAATGACATGCCCCCTTGCCTTGCTGCTCGCCTGAGAAGTAATGTTGTTTCAACCAATTCCACCCCCTTCTCTCACAAGACTGCGTATACAAGCTATAAGCCCGCCCCACCCCAGAACCTCCAGCCCCCCTACAAAGCTATCTGGCTCAAATCTAACGCCCCTAAATGCTGTTACATTGCCTGGCTCGCATCCCTTAAGCGACTTCCAACACTCGTTACACTCAAGGCTTGGAATCTGATTACTGTGGATACTTGTAAGCTTTGCTGCAGTACTACGTAAAGTGACGATCACCTATGGACACACTGCAGCTATGGGTCCCTTGTTCTGGATATAGTTTCTCGATGGACTAAAACCCCATATCCTGCCCCTTATATCCGCAACCCCTGGGAGTGGCTGGCCTCCTAGACGCACAAGAGACCCAGCCTTCTGGATAGGATCCGTATTGCCTCTTTCACATCGTTCATTTACCATGTTTGGAACGCTAGGAACAGGTTGATCTATGATAACACCTTCACTCGTGCGATCGATTGTGCTAGCACCATCATGCAATCCACCAAACTTCACTTCGAACACAACTGGAAGGACGGAACACCCCCCCTCACTTGCCACTGCTAGCATGTTAAACCTGCAACTCGCTTAAATTGCCTCACACCTCCCCATCCTTCTTATCATTCTCTCGAACTGATTGTTTGCTTACTTGTAGTTGTGTTTGTTACTGCTTCTTGCACCTTGTAACCGTTATATATCCCTTCTAATACAATTACATTTTAAAAAAAAAATTGTGTACATAACACGCCCCTTTCTATATTATTAACAAATAACAATGTACCAAATTGAATTTTTTTACTCTAGATTTTGCAAGATAAGTGATATTTTTGGTAACGAGCCCCAACTCACTTCTCCTATAAAAGCCAACAACGGAGTCTAAACTTTCAACCAAAACACAAATATAAAGTATCATTTCTTACTTAACCAAAAACATGCAGCAAAAGCTCATATTTCTCATCTCTTTGGCTTTTGCCGTCTCGCTGGTTGTCTCCGGCGACGATCTCATCACAAAGACTTGCAAGAGCACACCTGCCATCCAGATATGCGAGTCCTCTCTCCGATCGGATCTCCGAAGTTCCTCGGCCGATATGATAGGGCTTATCCAGATCATGATTGATGTTGTGAATTTGAAATTCACAGATTCACTCAGCTACGTTGCTCAATTGATGAAGGAGTCGCCACCGCCGATCACGGTGGAGGCGTTGAAGAATTGTGTCAGCGCTTTCAGAGCTGTTATTGACGCCGACGTCAAAGTTGCGAAATCAGCGGTGGCCCTGGGTAACCCTAAGTTTGGTACGAACGCGATGCGTGATTCTGCTGTCGAGGCCAACTCTTGCCAACACGGTGTTACCGGTTCCGTTAGAAGTGAACGGCACATTGACGGAGTTGAAGGAGCTACGAATGAGTTGATTCAACGGACGTCGTTTCTCGTCAAGCTGTCCAATGTGGCCGCTTCTATGATAAGTGTTCTCGAGTAGCTCGTAAAGTCGATTCCATATCTTAAATTGTTTATCAGTATAAGCTTCAATTTAAAAAAATATTAACCATTAATGGATTATTTTATCAATTTTTGCTTTCTGCATTTTTTTTAATCTCTGGTTCACCCCATCTAACGTAGACTTGGTTCACAATTTGTGATATATTTTCTCATTTACTTACCCACGTCAAACTGTTACAAGTCAAAAGAACACGGTATTCCAAATTTTTCTAACGGTCACAAATTAAATTGGAATCCTAATTTTTATGCAGTTATGATTTAAATGTGACACTAAATTCCAAATTTTCTAAAGGTTACAAATTATAAAGATAAAATGACTAACTATCATACAAAAATTCATTAGTACAAAAAATAACAAATTGTATCCTCACTTCCTTCCCACAAGAAGCCTCTTCACCGAAACCAAAAACTATATATATATATGTAGGAATATGATCATTTGAGAACCTCTCTTATAATAATAAGTCCCTTGCAATCATGAGTGATCGGATAATATACCACTTTTGATTGATCTTCGACGTGGTCCTGCGCGTGGCATGATGATATGCACGAAGTGCTCCATATAACCCGATCCTGAGCTTTTGTAAACATTGGATGAAACGATCATAGTGATAACACTATTATGCTTCATGCATGCACAATTGCATGTCTTGTTATTTCAAGGTCATGTTTTTTGTGATTGTAGTTTATTCATGCACGATGAATAATAAACCATGAACCAGTTACATATAATATAATGAAGTGAATTGAACAAGGGTCTTATTGTTGGCATAGTATTATTTTACAAACAACTCAGTTGAACGCATGTTGAATGCGTTGAAGAATCCAACTTAAACACCTGTCGTTTGCGGTAATAAAAAACCAATTTCAATGCATTTCGACTGCGTTAACGTTCAAACTTAACGAATGAAACCACATTAACTTTAAATTTTATTTTAGCTTTCGTTGGTTATTTGGGGAACGTTTGGTATCCCCAACTTGTATTTAAATGATTTGGTTGATATTGAATTTGAAATGTTTGGTATTTTGAATCATTTGATTGATATTGAATTTGTAATGTTCATATTCAACCTATTCAAATCAGGCCTCAACACCCCTCCTCGCACAACAACTACTCAATGCTGCTCCTCTTCATCATACTCATGTTACATTCACCTTCTTCTCTTCGCTAGCTTGCGACAAAGGGTTCTTCTCCTTTCCTTTTTTTCTTCGCTTTCTTTTCCAAACCTTACAACAAACGAGTTGCTTCGAGTTTATGGTAGTTGGATCTGTTTCAGGTATGTTAGACTCATTATTTATGATTAATTTTCGAGTATATTGTAGTTGACCTATATGCAATTGAATAGTTTTCAAGTTTAGTTGAATTAGTTTATGAAAACACTCCTGCGCTAGAAAAACACAGTTACGTAGTGGTTGAAAAATTGATTATATAAATGAACAATTTTGAATATAGTTAAATAGTTGGTCGAATAGTTTCAAGTTTAACTAATTGGTTATATAGTTGAATAAAGTCTAGTTAAGAATATGCATTAACCAAATCTTCTAATTTTGGAAATAATCTTTCTATTTATGATAATAAATTAATATTAATGAACCAAATCGATTTTTTCTAGATTTTGAAAGTAAGTGATTTTTAGCGGCGAGCCTCCACATCTCTTCTCCTATAAAAGTCAACATATGAGTCTAAACTTTCAACCCCACTCCACCGCAAACATGCAACAAAAGCTCGTATTTATCATCTCTTTGGCTTTTTCCGTCTCGTTGGTTGCCTCCGGCGACGATCTCATCACAAAGACATGCAAGAGCACACCTGACATCCAGATATGCGAGTCCTCTCTCCGATCGGATCCCCGGAGTTCGTCGGCTGATATGATAGGGCTTATCCAGATTATGCTTGATGTTGTGAAGTTGAAATTCACAGATTCACTCATCTATGTTGTGAAATTGACGAAGGAGTCGCCGCCGCCGATCAAGGTGGAGGCGTTAAAAAATTGTGAAGATGATTTTAGATTTGTTATTGATACTAATGTGAAGGTAGCGAAGTCAGCTGTGGACTTGGGTAACCCTAAGTTTGGTACGAACGCGATGCGTGATTCTGCTGTTGAGGTCAGTATTTGCCAAGACGCTGTTACTGGTTCCGTTAAAAGTGAACGGCACATTGATGGAGCCGAAGGAGCTAAGAATGAGTTAATGCAACGCACATCCTTTCTCGTTAAGCTCTCTAATGTGGCTGCTTCCATGATAAGTGTTCTCGAGTAGCTTGTAAGGCATAGAAAATAAAATATTTATTTTTATCGAAATTAGTGCATAGCTCGCACCTTGTGCGGGTGTATTTATATATTGAATCTTTTGAGTAATATGTTATGAGTCGGGCGAACTAAAAGAATATTTATTAAACATTATAATAGTTTTTTTGGTAATCGAGAGTCCCAAGTTCTCCGCGTTGAAACGCTTTATTATAAAAGAAAACAAACTACAAGCGGGTCATACGAGGTAGAGCAACTCCTCTCATATCGTCCATAATCAAAACTCTCACATCCAAAGGCGGTTCTACTAAATAATGAACACCAAAACTCATAGTAAAAGCGAAGTTAGTAATAGAGTCAGCAACTATATTCCCTTCCTTGTACATGTGATCGAAACTTATAGACCAGTCTCGAGTGAAAAAGTCTTGGCATCGAGTTACCAAGCTAAAAGGTGGATGAACGTGGCTCACCCCTTTCTCGATCAAACTCACCTTAAGGAGTGAGTCAATCTCCACCTCCACTTTTCGGAATCTCAAATCCCACGCCAATTCCATTCCATGAATCACTCCCCACAATTCCGATTCCGGTGCAGTGCAGGTACCCAGATGCACAACCACGCCCCGAATCCATCCCTTTGGTCATCTCTTATAATAGCGCCAGCCGCTGCATGCTCCTATTGTAATAGCTAGGATTTCCGAATTCTAATTAATGTTGATTAAATTTATCGTTGATAGTAATTGACATATAACTCGCGAAGATTTCACAAGTGATGAGTAAGAGTCCCACCGTTATGTTCCTGACGTAATTTTGGACGTTTGGGGAAATTTTTACTTTTTCCTCCGGGTAATTATTTTTACCCTCTGATGTTATTTGGAGCATTTGGGAGCTCCAATTAATAAAAATGCAGTTGAGAGAAATGATCAGGACATCGGATATGTCCTAGATATGAAATAACATGGAGAGGCAAAACGGACAAAAGAGTCGCTATTTCGTTTCTTAACGGCTAAGAAAGACGGCTTAGGAATACACGTTTTCCGAGGCAGTTATGAATTAATTATCCCGATAATATTTCGCATTTTATATTCCAGTTTCATAAAGTTTGGAGATCGGAAAATATAACCGTGTTTTAATTAAATATTTTGGATAAGTATTATTATATTATATTTTATATATAATATAATATAATATAATATATTATATATATATATATTGAGGCATGTGCAGTCGCTGTATCATCTCTTCTTCTTCAATTGCAATTGCAATGGCAATTCTTTCGGGCGAAATATCGCCGAAACGTACGCTCCATCTTCAACCTTTCACAAATCATTCATTTTTGATCCATTTTCAAATCCGCTTGTATCAACGAGTCCCTTATCTTGTCCTCTACATCGTGGTACAAATCTATTTTCCGTTTGTTAGCTTTTTGGTAAAGCTTCCGTTTACCGCTATCGGAGCGCCGACGGACCACCGCAAGTCATCAAATGTAAGGTTTCATACCGCGCTCTTACTCCCCGTATCGCTAGGAGTCTGGATCTTCTTCCGGTTCGTATATCGGGTTAGTAACGAATAAGTTATGAATTTATTCGTTTTCCGTATTGCGGGTTAGTATAAATTGACCTTGAGTTGGTTAAAATGGATAATTGGAATTTCCACTTATGCTCATTACATTATTCTGGTAATTATGGGATTTTAGTTGGTGATGATATCATGAGTTTGATTTATGCCCCGATGTGGCTTTTAGGTTTAGCATGTTATTCGAGGTTATAGGATATATATGATCCTTATGGATCCCTTTGGGTTTAGGTGTGACCCTTTGTTTGATAAGAGATGTGACATCTCTTTATGCCTTGTCTATAGGCTGTGTTGTCCCTCTCAGGATTGGAGGTTGATCGTGGTTGTGATTGTACGAGGTTGAGGTAAGTCCGTAGGACTTACTTAGCTACCATCCTTATATTGGGTGTTTGTATGAGTGGTGTGTGCCTTATATGTTTGCTATGATAGCATGTGATGTCGTATTTACCGACCTATGTTTTATTGATTGCCCCACTGCGTGGCTGTGATAACCTTTCCCTTTCATCCCGCCGTGGAGTCTAGGAGGTTCTCTGATGTCAGGCCAGACCGGTTTACAGGAAGGGCGCAATCCACTCCCATAGGGTACACGGATTGTGTGACCGATACTAGTACGGCTGGCTAGCAGGCTCAGAGGCGAGGATGTATTGGTCCTCGTGTCACCTAGTTTCATATATATTATATCTATACGATTTGAGTGAATGACCATTATATAAAGATAATAAATGGGTAAATGTGTGATAGCATGCTGATGTGTTTATCTTTCATGATTGTGCTTGTGCTTATGCATTACCTCATATATGTATGGTTAGCTAACGGTTTCATACCGTGTTGTAGATGTTTATAGGTTAGGCGCTACTGGGTGATCTGGCAGGGTGACAGGCCGAGGACTCTCGTAGATTAGGTGGTTGGTTTGGGTTTATTGTGTTCCCCTCCTTCGTGAGGATGTTCTTTTGTACCTCCTGTGTGAGGTTGTCGTTTTATATACTCGGCTATGTTGTTGTTTACTTTGGGTTGTACAGTTTATATTGTTTTATGTATTTGCTTTATATCTATCAGTGCCATGTTGTAAGGTCCAGTGAACTTGTTGTCAGGCTAGGGTCAGGATCCATTGTGAGATCCTAGACCAATGTGACATCCCGAGTCCCGCGGATTCGGGGTGTTACAGAGTTGGTATCAGAGCCCAGGTTGACAACAATGGCACTTTCTACCTGCAATGAGGTTTGATAGGTAAAATAAACAGAGCCCACATGGGATCTGACGTTTTCAAAGGTTTTGGTTTTAAGTGTGGTTTTGGGATAGAATGTACGAGAAGTCGTCACCTCTGCCATGGATCTCTGCAGCGTAGATATGTATATATATCTGTGTGTACTATGGATTATGTGGATTTATTATATACATATCGATACCTATGGCATATATATAGCCTTATAAGATTAGGTGCGTATATCCTACAGAAGACTCAGACTAGAGTAGTATCTGTAGAGGGATGAGGTAGGGGTACACCCCCCCTCTTCCTCTAGTGGTGATAAGTTAGGGACCGGTTTCCGCTGTTGTTTCGCCTATGGCAGAGAACGAGTTTGAAGAGGCTGATCGTGTCTCCATGAGTAGATCCGAGTTTCAAGAATATATGTAACAAGTATATGAAGCGGTAATAGCGGGTAGATCGACACCAGATTTACCAACAATTGTGAGATCAACTGAAGCTTATGGATCCGGAAAGAAGCAATAAACTGAATCAGTTAGTGGAGAAGCAAAGATGATGAATGGTGAACCAAGTCAGATTCCAGGACAACCAAGTGGTCCTTTGGCCATGAAGACGACTAGCACGGAACTACAGTGTTTTAATTGCGGGAAGTTTGGACACCGGCGAGCTGTGTGCCCAAAGGCGCCCATAATATGCTTTATGTGTGGTAAAGCAGGGCATAGAGCGAAGTTTTATCGACAGGGCAAGGCGTTGCCTTTACAAGTTCCCTCTCGGAATAAGATCATTCATGGTGGACGACGAAGATCGAGTTACCCTTCAATTGCACAGGTTGCAAGAATGGGACAATTATGTTACAATTGTGGCTATCCAGATCATTTGCGTTCTGTGTGCCTTTGGCACTGATTGCTTGTTTCACTTGTGGTGAGTTAGGTCATCTGACCCTTTCTGTCAGCACGGTGGTGTTTCTTCCCAACAAGACCTTCCTCTTTCCGGTGCAGAAAGAGTGGAAGTGGCGGCTATAGTAATGACCTCCGTGATACCGGAGGAGCATGGATCTGACATTGAGTGATGATATGTAGATGAGCTACGAGTGTTAGCTGTTATAGGTACCATTCTCGTTAATGGTTTACCTGATGGAGTTTTGCTTGTTGTGAGTGCTATGAACATCATGTCACTAGGCTAACGGCATCGCAGGCTGACGTCGAAGTTGTGTTCAACTTACCCTCAAGTCTGGACAAAGCAGAGCCGTTTAACCCAAAGTGGACTAATGCACAAGACCTCTGCGCCATTAGGGGTTCAATGGTGCGAGGCGGGGTTGGTCCATTCGGTCTTTTGACGCTTGCGTCGAAGGGCCTTGAGGAGTATACTCCGGTCTTCTTCAGAGTTTTCAAAGCACCGTTGAAGTATGTTGTGTTGATGTGCTCAGATGCATCAAGGTATGAGTTTTCAAATTAAGCACGGTTAATTTATTGATTTCTTCTTTCTTATATTTTTAAATCTTGCGAGACAGTTCATCTTTGGATCATCAAAATTACATGCCGTCATTCGCCGGGTTCGTGGACGTGGATCTTGCAGACAGAAAACTGTCTCTTAGAAGCTTAGTAGGTTCTCCATTTGCAGCTTGTAATTAACTCTTTTCTTGGATGTGTGTATATAAGTATTAACGTCTAAATTTGATGTTGCAGGTGGATCGCTCGATTGTGGAGAGCTTCGGTGCAGGAGGCAAAACAGTGATCACGTCAAGGGTTTATCCAACTATTGCAAGGCTCGACAGGGCTGCTCTGCTTGTATTCAACAATGGGACTGAGCCTGTGACCGTGAAAAGGCTAAATGCCTGGAGCATGCAATCGCCTGCTGCCATGAACAACAGCCTCTACACACTTGCTGAGGATGCATAAGAAGACCTCAATTCTCTATGATCATAGTTTTTAAATTTTAACCAAAATTGTAATAAATTTTACCCTGCCCATGTCAAACAATATCAAATTTGTAATAAAATTTAGTGTGAACAACAACAATATGATCTCACCATACTAATTTCAACAAGAATCCGCACAAAACCCGATTCGTCGTACCCTGCCCGATCCACAATTGACCGAAAATGAAATCGCCCGTCTCACCCAATTTTATTTTCTTTTATATCTTATATTGCTATGAAATTAGAGATTAATAAATCAAAATAACATAATTCTAATTTTAAGAGAAAAGAGAATATACATTAACCATATATTGCTAATTTAGAAACAAATTTTTTTATTTCCCCAAAATATTAACAAAATCAAAATAATTTAATTCTTGTTTTAGAGATTAGTCTCATTTATGTTCTCCTATAAAAGCCTTTTATTGTGAGTCTAATTTTACATCCACTCGCACACAAAAAGACAAAGTCTACTCTCTCGCTCGACCGATAACATGCAACAAAAGCTCCTATTCCTCGTATCTTTGGCTCTTATTGCCTCGGTTGCTGTCTCCGGCCATGACCTCATCACAACGACCTGCAAGAGCACACCGGACGTCCAGATCTGTGAGTCCTCTCTCCGATCGGACCCCCGGAGCTCCACAACCGATCAAATTGGGCTTATTAACATCATAATCGATGTTGTTAAATCGAAATTCACCGATTCACTCGTGTATGTTAATCAGTTGATGAAACAGTCTCCCCCACCCATCAAGGCGGATGCGTTGAAGAAATGTGCATACATTTTAACCGTTGTTATCGAAGATGACGTGACGGTTGCGAAAAAAGCAGTAGCATATGGCAACCCTAAGTTTGGTACAAACGCGATGCGTGATTCTGCTGTTGATGCCCTTACTTGCCAAGAAGGTGTTAAGGGTTCCACAATAAGTAAAGAACACGTTGATGGGGCTGTAACGGAGTTGATTCAACGCATGACATTTCTTAACAAGCTCTCCGGTGTGGCCGCATCTATGATAAGTGTTCTTGAATAATATGTAAGGTGTCATAAATAATATGTAAGGTGTCTTAAATATATCTATTTTCTCAAAATTTTCTTTATTTTTAGAATTTTATCTTAAATATACGTTTACAACTTCAAACGCTCGTCACTTTTATGGTTCCATAACAAATAATATTTTGGTTTTGTCATTTATATGATTTTTTTACTATTATTTAAATTATTAACTAGTGATACTTTTTTAAAAAATATATTTTTTATTATTTAATAATTCACTTGTTGTTGGAGACAATAAGTTTCCGGATCAAAAGTAGTGTGCTTGCGTGCACACGATCCCTTCTTTACGGTCCGTCTGTATCGGACTTTGAAATGGTATCATAGCGGTTAGCCTCAACACGATAAATGCATAAATTACTACGACAAGAGCGATCTAGACTTGCCAAAAATATAATAACATGAATTAAATCGAAAGACGTCCCAAGACGTCAACCACAAAGGGTTCCAAATCCCAATAACGAAACAAGACCGACATCGGTCAACAACAAACCGGACTTTATCAAAGTAAACCGTCCCAAAATAAAATCCAAACTTAGGAACGAGTCCTAACGAGCAAGATCACCCCAAACCCGACCGACGCGACTTTAGGAAACTAACGTACGTACATCTTAGACGAACCCATGTATTTCCTTTATTCATCTCCCTAATTTCGCACCTAAAGTGCGAAATTCGTGCTCCGTTAATTAGGCATTTGGGGTGCGAAAGCGAAATTGATTTTTAATTAATTCTTCACTTGGGCCCTAAATCAAAATTCATTTTAATTAACTCCGCACTTGGAGTGCGAAAGCAAAATCGGGTTTAATTAGTTAGTTCCGCACTTGGCGACTGAAAGTCATATTGAGTTTAATCAGTTCCATACTTGAGCAAAAAACAGAAAAAGCAAACAATATTTTATTTTAGTTTTCTTTTCATTAAACGATATAATAGATTCCGCATCCGAAGTGCAAAATTTGGAAATTCTACCAATAAAAATATATAGGTCATCCAATATGACACGAGACATTTTTGGATAGATTATTGTGGAGTTTTCTGTCCAACTTATTTTTTATACCTCGTCTCTCTTATTATAAAAGTATTTTTAATATTTGATTTTGTTGATAAATTCATTATAAAGATCTACTCTTAAATGTTGTCCAAATTCTGATTAAATTTTTCATTAGGATTTTAAAGTTTACAAATCTTTTCAAGAAATTACTTAAGTAACCACCCCAAAAATTTTAATGATCAAAAAACCTTTTAAATAATTAAAAAAAAAAAATCTTATGTTACCAATTTAACGCCCCCAAAAGGGGCCCAAACGTCACAGCGTCCGGCAGCACACACCGGGGGATCCAAGACGTCAACCACAAAGGGTTTCAAAACCCAATAACG
This sequence comes from Fagopyrum esculentum, assembly GCA_033239045.1. Lineage (NCBI taxonomy): Eukaryota > Viridiplantae > Streptophyta > Magnoliopsida > Caryophyllales > Polygonaceae > Fagopyrum > Fagopyrum esculentum. The sequence goes on along the minus strand of BSUD01000004.1, from coordinate 153,036,629 downwards.
AAACAAGACCGAAAACGGTCAACAACAAATCGGACTTTATAAAAGTAAACTATCACAAAATAAAATCCAAAGTTAGGAACGAGCCCTAACGAGTAAGACCGCCCCAAAGTCAAGGCTTATTTACGTAAGTAAATAAATAACGTGTAAATATATATAAAGCAGAGGGCATATATGTTAAAAATAGAAAATATGAGCTAACTCTGCATTTTATTTTAAAATCGATCGTCAGACAAGTGGCCAACAAGGGATGTTCAGACGAGGTTTCTGGAGAGGTTATTAAAGATCCAGCGACGGGGTTGGCCCTATTCGACAGAGGGCAACACCGGATATGAACTGGTGGTGGTTTCTACGTCGGATGGTTTCCCCTCTGGTGGTGGATGTGGTCTGAAGTTGGCTGCTGGCAGGATGAAGAAAAGTGGAGCTCTTATTTGCGGTGAGAGGGAAAGTTTGGCGGTGTTTCTTGGCTTGTCCGGTGACAGTAGGTGGGTGACGTTGGGTTCCCCGGGCTGTCCCCGGTGGAGGGTGACGATGTTGTTGGTGTTTGTCCGGGCTGGTTGCCAAGGGGGTTAATTTGGAGCGGTTGGCGGTGTTGTTTGCTCCGGGAGCTGTTAGAGCTCCGGTTTTGATATTACCGAAGAATGTGATGGCTTCACTAATTGGATTTAATTAAGGTTGTTTTTTAAAACAATGTTGTATATATTAGAATCATTTTGTTTTTCAATTAGTTGTACACTCTAAGGTTGTGGTACGTTATGTGGTTGAGACTTTACAACTCTAAAGTAGTAGTTTAGGCATGATGTATTGTTGTATTTATGAGTGGGACTGTTGCAGTTTGATATGAACTGTTGTATCACATGAAAGATCTATCACTCGTAAGCATTTTAGATAAGCATGCTTAATTATTTTGAAGTAGGTATAACGGCAAGTTATGGCCCAAAGAAGCTCATAAAGACAACCAAATACATCAAAGAAGAGCTGAAAACTATTTGTTGGTAATACTGCTCATACCTTGGGTGTAGAAAACAAGCAATACTAAAAATGCAGACATACATCTATAGCCTGTGTACCATACTCTTGCTATGCTCATGGCCCTCCAAGCAAGTTTCCTATGCAGACATACAACTATACCCGTCTCAAACACCATAGATACCACAAACGGTTCAAGTTGATAAGGTATAGAGCTTCACCACTACAAACGACATCTCGATCGAAGCACCCTAGCAATGCTCCAAGGAAGGGTCAGGATTTTGAATCCGTATGCTATGAATGGATAGCCTGGTTGATTTTACCGAGGAACCTTTTCCTGTTTAAATTAGAAGATGAAGTTAGACCCTAACACCTAAGAACAAAGATCGGCTCGCCATGAATTTCTTTGACTTGATTCTCGTCCAAATCGAAACGACACATCGGACAATTGGATTGTTTTTGGAGGCACATCCGTATGCAATCTTCATGAAAAGAATGGGAACATGGAAGCACTGACTCATACGGAAAATCCTCCAAGCAAACTGCACAATTCTTGTCAAAATTCTCCATGAAAAGAATTGGATTGTTTATGAAGCCACCTCCGTATGCAATCTATCATTTCCTAACTTACCAAACTTTTGTAACAACATCTTGTACTACGGTCCCACCGTCCTTTTCACCACATCAGTAACCATTTCACAAAACCTATCTTCCTCCAAAACTTGAGTGGTTGAGACACTCGACCTCGATTCCCTACTATCGGCGTTATTCCTCCGGCAGGTTCTATCTTGTCTTCTTATCATGGATATGCTTGCATATGTATCATCACTAACGTGTCCTCTCATAATGGAGTCCTCTTTATCCATCTGTAGCCGTTGGCTAATGGGAGCATTCGACAATGTTCTCTCGTCATTCATATTTACTACCTATAACCATAATAGCAATATTAAAATTTTAAATTTTAAGGAATTTATCGGCAAAGAACCAACACTTACAGGATGTCCATTTCTGATGGTGGTAAAAGTGTGCCAACTACCCAAATCTCGCCCATGTATATGTAGAGTTGGGTCCGGTTCAAACCAAACCGCCGAACCGGCGGTTTGTGAACCGGCGTAAACTGCTGGTTTGGTTGAACCGGGGGTTTACGGGTTGGCATTGCCAACGACTCTTTGGCCCACAACGGCTATAAGCCGGTGGGCCCCACATCGCAACGGCTCTTAGAGCCGTTGGGTTCTTTATTTTTTTTTATATTTTTTTTAGTTTTTTAATATTTTTTTAATTAATAAATAATTATTACTACCCACAATTCCTATAAATACCATACAATTCTTCCATTTATCTCACACCAACATTCTCATCTATCTACTACTACTCTCAATCTCCATCTCGTATTCTCGATATTTCGAAATGGAAAACCCGGATCACCAAAGCGACTTCGACTTCACTCCGAGTCCCAATTTCTTTCCTAGCACACAAAAAAGCGAGAATCAAATGCCGGATTCGGAAATGCCACAAGTTCCACAAGGTGAAGGGTCATTCCGACAAGCCCCTCCACCAAACATGCTCACCTCCGACATATTCACGAAGCATTACAAGAAGGGTCCGGTGGTGGACGATTATTTCCAAGTTTCATGCAATTATTGTACGAAGGTGTACAAGTGAAAGGCGAAGCGCGGATACGGGACTTTTCAAACCCACATGCAAAAGTATCATCCGGAGAAGTTCGGAATATCATGGGGACAAACACAATTGTCCCACGGGTTTGCATCCTCTTCCTCTCAATCTTCTTTATTTACTTATAATCATGATGATGAATCTTTAGGATTAGCAAACTTAATTGCATCCGAAGCTTTTCCATTTTCTTATGCGGAATCTAATAATGTAAGAGTATATAACACTACTTTTCTTCAACCGCTTTTTAACCAACTTCTCGTAAACAAATTTCGAAATTAATTTCTCAATCTTATGAACAAAAGTAACAAAAAATTCTTACGATTTTACAATCTTTTTCGCATCAAGTTTCAATTTGTAGTGACATTTGGAGTACTTTATCACAAAAACATTTTTACATGGGCATCACTTTACATTTTATCGATAATGATATGTACTTGCATAAATTTGTTATTGCATTTTGCCATTTTAATGAAAGACATAGTTCCGCCAACATTGCTAATTTAATAAGAACGGTTTTACAAGAATTTAATTTACAAAATCGAATTTTTTTCATACTCATTTGATAATGTTTCCGCTAACACCCGCGCCGTAAACAATTTGGTGCGGAATGCGGGTCAACTTATAAAAACACCTTTTAATCACCAAATATGTGTAACACCCCAAATTCTGAGAACTCGGGGAGATACTGGTTAGTACCTCACAATGGGTCCCGACCTTAGTTTGACAACAATTTCACTAGGATCTTACAACAAGGCACAAAAGTATTTAAAACATTTGAAAACTTTAAACAATATATACATGAAGAATATGTATCAGCCTTACAAAACAAAGGTACCAAAACGACACATATGAAGAACAGAAGACATCCCCGTCCCCAACTAAATGAGTACGTGGACCCGGCTGACCATTCTCTCCGGATCTCTCTACAACGGTCTTAACCTGCATGACATCTACAAGCGGTATAAAACCGTTAGCTAGCATTCTATGCATAAGTATAGATGTAAAAGTACAAACACACAACATACACAATCAACATGCAACACTCAATCCTTTTATTATCTTTAATTAGGTGATAGGTTATTACTAATGATACTTATTTTGTGACACGAGGGATTCCCAAACCTCGCCCCTGTCCCCGTTTACCAACGCGGAATGGTACTAATGCATCTGACCGTCTACCTGACTGGGTTGGTCGTAGGGAACCTCCTAGACTCTCGCAAGAGCTAGGCAGATGATGTCACGACCCGTTATCATACACTTAGGTCAATTACGTAAATAATAAAGTCGGCCTAATCCGGTTTCGTTGTTTATCATAACTACAAACACCACTCATACACATTACACTCATACAAGAAGCCAGCTAAGTAAGTCCGTGGACTTACTTGAATCAGATGTCGACTCTCTTAATCACAACTCAATCTGTAACTGTATAACTCGGTTGCCTGTCAAAGGAGGCAAGTGGATGAACACATATCCAATATACTTAGAAGTCTAAGACTTCTAAGATATAAGATCCTATCGGAAGAGAAATATACTAAAATACACGTCTAAGGTAAAATGACCATTTTACCCTTGGTCCCGAATCTTCTAAAATCTCGTAATATGTACTTAAATTCTTACTAAGGACTAACTATCATATTCTAACTCTTAAAGTTGAGTTTTGGTCAAGACTAGAACATTACATGTTTTCTTTAACCTTCTGAAAAGGTCACTAGGGTCCAACTTTGGCTTCAAATATGAAATTCTAATAAACTTATAAAAATTCCGAAATAATTCTCTAGATCATCTACGATATCTCATCTACTCTTAGGAGTAAGAATTTCTTAAGACTGTTCAACCATCACTTCTACAAAAATTTCCAAAGTTGGTTACAACACTTGAAATTTTCTATACTTAGCCCAAATCTGAGTATGTTTTATAACTGTACAACAAGTCCACTTTGAGCCTCTATAATTCTAAATCACACCGTTGGATTCAGCCCAACTTTTGACATATTAACCTATGCATGACACTAAACAACATCTCAAAAACCGAACGGTGGATCTTATCCCTAAGGCATAAAAAAGTATGCTCAAACTTGACTGCTCAACACAGATTCTGGAATTTCAGCAAACACTTAACAAAATAGACACTGTCTTAACTTTGAAAAAGTATAACTCCTAAACCTCTTGATTAAATCCTCTCAATTTTTAATATATTTTACTATGAAGTCTTAACTACGACATATTCAAAATTCAAGTCTAACCGAGAATTATAACCCAATCAAATCTATATCACAAAACTGGATCACAAGCAGTTTTAGACAAAATTCAGGACATCCTATAAACTTCTCAAGGTCTCTACTTTGGGACACCATAACTCTTAAACTATAACTCGGATTTCTCTCAAATTTAAGTATGATCTACTATACTATACCAACTATAACATGTCCAAAATTCAAGTCCAACAAAAGTCAAAAACTCATCCAAATTTATTCCACAAAACTACATTCCAAGCAGTTTTTTTTTCTTCTCAAGCTCAGCACACTTAGAAAACTGCATGAGGAGCCAACTTTGGGCAACCATATCTCCTAAACTATAACTCGGAATACTCTAAAATTTCAGTATCTTATACTATGCAAGGTCAAATGTAACGTATCCAAAGTTCGGCAACAAATAAGGAGTCTAACTTACCCAAATCTGAATCCGAAGTTGACTGTTCGTCACTTCCGAAGACTCATAAACTTAACAGCTGTTCTAGACATCTTCCATGGCTGCTCTAGAAGGTTTAACGACACAAACATGGGTTCTAATCAGAACATGTATAGAGAGGGAAATGTAGTGAACTCGAGGAGCTCATGAGTACGAAGACGTAATTGTGACTCTGTCACATGGGCGTATCAACAGCCTGCTCCCGGGGCGCCTGCAGACAAGGGTTGTCGCACCAGCGGCTGGTGTGTGCTTCCCCCGCAGTGGAGGAGACCGCCGCAACTGTGTTGAGAGCCGCCGCCCCAAAGGTTTGGTTGTAGGAGGAGAGCAGTCGTGGGTGTTGGTTGCGTTGCTGAGCGGCAAGACTCGTCCGGGCTCGTTTGCGTTGCTGAGTGGCAGTTCCTGAATGCGACCTCCTTGGCAGACGAGGGGAGGATCGAGAGTTGTGTGGTTTACTGCTTGAAGACGAAGAGGTGGGCGTGCTACCTTCGGCCACACGGACAAGCAGATGCAGCGGCTGCCGGCGACGACTACTAACCACCTAGGGCGTCGAAGATGGAGGAGAGGAGAGGCAGAAGGAACGTGAGATCGGCTACTGGTCCCTGCGTTCGAAAGGAAGAGAAGATTTTCCCGTAACTGCTGGGACTTGTGTGGATGGTGTATGGCGTAGAGATGACAAAAGCTGGCGCTCCCCGTGTACGTGTTAAGGCTTGAAGCGGCTTAGGGTTTTCTAGTAGATGTCCCTTTCTCGTTGGGCTCGTAACAAGGAAGCATGGCTGAGGTGGCGGCCCAACCTCGACAAATGATGCGTGGAGGAGCTCGTCATGGGCCTTGTCATGGGCCTTGCCATGGTTTGTCTAATAGCTTTGTCATGCTTGTCATGGGCTTGTCATGGAAGAGTGATCTTGTAGGAGTATTTTAAGAAGTGGTTTTATGTTTACAAAAGTTCACATAAAATCATAGATGTTGGTAAAAGAATATTTTATGTGATTAACTCTTCACATAAAATGACAAGATTTATGTTGACTCGGGATTTACCAGAAATTAAATTTCCGGGTATTACATCAGTTCCCCCTTAAAATAAGATTCGTCCCGAAACTTAGAACAAGGTATTTAATCAAACAACTTCCATAAATAAACTTATATATCCTAGTCTCACTAAATTTTAATTTCGTTTTCTAAACTCCTATAACCCTATCAAAGCGTAACGAAAAATCCGGTCGTTACAAGATGTTCATGTCATATATTAAATTTATGTGTTCAAGATGGCCTAAAAGTTTTACATGAAATGTTAGAACTTATAACCGACGTAATTGAACATATTTTGCATTCAACCGACTTAAGAAAAAAATGGAGATCAACTTGTATAGAAAAAAATGTTCCTCCGATTGCTTTTTCAAAAGATATTGGAACTCGTTGGAACTCAACCTATAAACTACTTAGTCAAGCTCTTCGTTATAAAGATGTTTTACAAGAATTTTCCTCACAAATTATTTCTTGGTCTATTTTAGATGATGAAAGTATTTGGCAAACTTGTTTTGATATTTGTAGTGTTTTAAAAGTTTTTAGTGATTCTACTAATATGTTGAGTTATGTTTACTTTCCAACCTCTTGTAGTTTTTTAGAAATAGCCGTAAATGTTGCCGAAACTTTACAAACCGGTTTAGGTTTAGAATCACTTAAATATGGTGCAACCGAAATGAAAACAAAATGACTAAAATATTATGATGACATTCCCCTATTTATCTTATTGCCTCCGTTTTCGATCCTAGACAAAAAACTGATGGTGTTACGGAATTTTTAAATGCTTATTATGAATGTTTAGGTTTATCTTCTAATAAGAACGTTAATTCTATTACTAGTAATATTCGTGTTGAAATTGGTAAATTACTTCATTTATTTGGAACAAGTGCTAGTGCTTCTTCCCAATCAACTCCCCCACCCTCTTCTTCTTCTTCTTCTTCTTCTAAAGCTAAACAAACTTTAGCTAAAAGAACAAAAACACCTAGATATTCATCCGCAAGTGCGGAATTTGAACATTATCTAACAACTCCTTTTAGTTTTGATGGTGAAATTTATAGTTTTCAAGTTTTAGAATATTCGAAGAAGATGGCCCCAAAGTATCCAAAATTGGCAAAGATTGTGCAACAAATTATGGCCGTCCCCGCATCAACGGTGGCCGTGGAGCAAACTTTTAGTCAAGGAGGAAACATTGCTAAGCTACAAGAGGAGTCAATTGAAGCCCGATAAATTGGAGGCTCAAGTATGTGTTCAAGATTGGATAAGGGCGGAGAAGGGAAACAACGGAATGCGCCCGTTTATGACTCAAAATTGGATTCCAACTCCGATGATCCGGCCACTACTTCCGAGTCCGAGGCGCAAAGGTAAGGGGGTAACGAAAACAACTCGAAAGTCCGAAAAAAGGTAAACAAATGTAAGAGAACTACGTAGGCTTTGATTCCTCTTAAAAACCCAAGAGGATACGTAGGCAACTGGGAAACCGGTTCAAGCCCTCTCCTTTTTTTTTCAATTACTTCTATTCAAAATTTCAAAATGCTAATGTAATAAAAAAAAATTATATGTATAAAAAAAATGAGTATTCTCTTTCTTGTATTTTAGTTAGTAATTTTATTTTAGTTGCTTTCTTTTATTGTAGTTAGTAATTATATTTACTTAGTAATTATTTTATTCAAAAGCTAATGTAATAAAAAAATTTTGGATGTATAAAAAAATGAGTTTGCTTTGTTGTAATTATTTTACTTGGTCTTTTTTATTTTACTTGCTCTCTTTTATCTACTTAGTAATTCTATTAAAATGCTATTGTATTAAAACAAATTCAATGTATAAATTATAAAAAGATAGTTATGTAAAATTCCAATCTACAAAACTTTAATAAAAATTAAAATTGTACCAAGATTAACACATGCATAATTTTGTTATTAATTTAATAATGTAAAGTTCAAAATTCCAATCTACAAAACTTTACTAATGTAATATAAATTTTAAATGTACAATTTTTTTAATTTACTTATTTAGTAATCTTTTTTATTTACAAAAAATTACTAATGTATATTTTATTTTTTAATAACTAAAATAACTATTAACTTATATATTATAAATTTTTTTTTAAAAAAAAATTCATGTGCCAAACCGCTAAACCGCCAGTTTGGTATTACACGGTTTAGGTTTAGGTTTGCGACCCACCACTAAAAAAACTATGTAACACCCCGAATCCGCGGGACTCGGGATGTCACATTGGGCTAGGATCTCACAATGGATCCTGACCCTAGCCTGACAACAAGTTCACTGGACCTTACAACATGGCACTGACAGATATAAAACAAATACATAAAACAGTATAAACTGTACGACCCAAAGTAAACAACAACATAGCCGAGTATATAAAACGACATCCTCACATAGGAGGTACAAAAGATCATCCTCACGCAGGAGGGCAAACACAACAACCCCAAACCAACCACCTAATGTACGAGAGTCCTCGGCCTGTCACCCTGCCAGATCACTCAGTAGCGCCTAACCTGTAAACATCTACAACACGGTATGAAACCGTTAGCTAACCATACATATATGAGGTAATGCATAAGCACAAGCACAATCATGAAAGATAAACACATCAGCATGCTATCACACATTTACCCATTTATTATCTTTATATAATAACCATTCACTCAAAAACCGTATATATATAGATAGATGAAAGTATGTGACACGAGGACCGATACATCGACGCCTCTGAGTACAATGTCCAACTGTACGAGTATCGGTCACACAATCCGTGTACCCTATGGGAGTGGATTGCACCCTTCCTGTAAACCAGTCTGGCCTAACATCAGAGAACCTCCTAGACTCCACGGCGGAATGAAAGGGAAAGGTTATCACAGCCACGCAGTGGGGCAGTCAATAGAACATAGGTCGATAAAAACGACAACTCATGCTATCATAGCAAACATATAAAGCACACACCACTTATGCAAACACCCAATATAAGGATGGTAGCTAAGTAAGTCCTACGGACTTACCTCAACCTCGTACAAACTCAACCACGATCACCTCCACACTTGAGGGACAACACGGCCTATAAACAAGGCATAAAGAGATATATCAACCTCTATTCATCAAAGGGGTCACACATAGACCCAAAGGGATCCATAAGGATCATACTCAATCTATAAGCCTCACAACCAACTAAACCTCAATATCTCAACATAACTCACAATTCCTCAAATCTCAAGGTAGTATCTAATCGACATTCCTCAATCTCAATTCTAATCGTAATTTAATTAATTAACCTTTATTAATTAATTAGATTTTGTCAGAATAACGTTTTGCCCGCAGGCAATTTCTAAACCCCCTGTCATCAGATTTCATCAAACAAACAACCCATAATCACCAGAATAATATAACGACCATAATGGAATTTCTAATTGTCCTATTTGACAAGCCTAAACTCAATTTAGGCCAAATCGCAGTACGGAAAACGAATAAATTCATAACTTATTCGTTACTAACCCGATTGACGATCTGAAAGAAGATTCAGAATCACAATGACGCAGGCTACGCATGGACAACATCAAATTCATCGGAATCTGAGCGACGGAACCGTCCTGGTGACATATATGCTCGACCAGCCCTCCATATACTCGGAAATGCAGAAACTCGGTACCGATATGAAGAGAATGAAGAGAGGAATCCAGAAACTCAAACGGAATTGAAATCGGATTAGAAACGAAGAGTAGATCTGAGTTTGAAGGTTGAGAGAAATCAGAGCTTTTACGAGGAAACGTGAAAGGAAATGAATTAATAAATGATTTTCCGCTATTTATAGTGAAGACGATAATTATCCTTTAGTAAAGCCGATAATTATCCTTTAACCGATCCAAAGGCGGGTCGAACCTCTTTCTCCAAACATCTCGAGATTGGAACATTAAATCTGGAATATTGTAGGGATAATTATTCCACAACTGCCTCGGAAAACGTGTATTCCTAAGCTGTCTTTCTTAGCCGTTAAGAAACGAAATAGCGACTCTTTTGGCCGTTTTGCCTCTCCATGTTATTTCATATCTAGGACATATCCGATGTCCTGATCATTTCTCTCAACTGCATTTTTATTAATTGGAGCTCCTAAATGCTCCAAATAACACTAGAGGGTAAAAATAATTACCCTGGGGAAAAAGTAAAAATTTCCCCAAACGTCCAAAATTACACCAGGAACATAACGGTGAGACTCTTACTCATCACTTGCGAAGTTTTCGCGAGTTATATGTCAATTACTATCAACGATTAAGTTAATCAACATTAATTAGAATTCGGAAATCCTAGCTATTACATCACACACCCCTTAAAAAAAAGTTCCGTCCCGAAACTTGAACAATTCCCAAATCCTCTCGGACCCATACGCCGAGGTATAAATCTCACTCTTTCTATCGGAGGTATCACATCTCCGTTTAAAAGATCACAACCTATAACAATCTATAACCTCAAGTATAAACATGGAGGAATCATCATCTCCTGGAAAAAGGGCCATAGCGCTACCCAAAGGCGTAGAGGAATCACGTCTCTCGCCATACCACATCACAAGGCATAGAGGAAGCACATCTCTAGCCAAAACATATCACATGCATAGAGGAAATACGTCTCTAGCCAACCCATAAACATATATATCGCATGGAGGAATCACATCTCCACTGAACTATGTTCATCAAGGTAGCATGGAGGAAAGAACCATCTCCAGCTGAATCCTAATCCCACTCAAATAGCATGGAGGAAAGAACCATCTCCAGCTATAAATATAATCATAGTCGGGTAGCGTGGAGGAAGTAATCATCTCGAGCTATAACATACATCACGCTAGCACATCAAGATCTACTAAGATCATAAATCACATCACAACTAGCATGGAATAACACATCAAGGCATATAAGCACATAAGCACAACATTCATCAAGATAGCACTAAGATCTACTCGTGCTCCCACAAATGGGTCTGTCCCAACATATACTCTGGATAGTTCCTCAGGACACTATCCTCAGTCTCTCACATAGCCTCTTCGGGTCTTCATCTCGACAATAATATCCTCAATATGGGAATGTCTTTCGATGCATGCGTTAATGGTTGACTTTTGGTATATAGTAGAAGGTGGATTTTCCTTTACAAGATTACCTTTTTGGGTCTGAGATACCTGTGAGATGCGTGTTTGTTCCCTTATTTCAGGGACCCGTGTATGGTTGCAGACTTCTTTGTCATGTCGTAGGTGCATGAGGAAGTCATTATGTGTATGGTTTGGATGAATAGATATCATGTGGTGTTAGCTTTTAATAGTAAGACTATTATAGTCTTTACTGAGTTGAGTTAAATAGATATCATGTGGTGATACCAACTCTGTAACACCTTACAACATGGCACTGACAGATATAAAACAAATACATAAAGCAGTATAAACTGTACGACCCAAAGTAAACAACAACATAGCTGAGTATATAAAACGACATCCTCACATAGGAGGTACAAAAGATCATCCTCACGCAGGAGGGCAAACACAACAACCCCAAACCAACACAACAACCCCAAACCAACAAATGTAAGAGAACTACGTAGGCTTTGATTCCTCTTAAACCCCAAGAGGATACGTAGGCAACCGGGAAACCGGTTCAAGCCCTCTCCTTTTTTTTTTTCCAATTACTTCTATTCAAAATTTCAAAATGCTAATGTAATAAAAAAAATTATATGTATAAAAAAAATGAGTATTCTCTTTCTTGTATTTTAGTTAGTAATTTTATTTTAGTTGCTTTCTTTTATTGTAGTTAGTAATTATATTTACTTAGTAATTATTTTATTCAAAAGCTAATGTAATAAAAAAATTTTGGATGTATAAAAAAAATGAGTTTTCTTTGTTGTAATTATTTTACTTGGTCTTTTTTATTTTACTTGCTCTCTTTTATTTACTTAGTAATTCTATTAAAATGCTATTGTATTAAAACAAATTCAATGTATAAATTATAAAAAGATAGTTATGTAAAATTCCAATCTACAAAACTTTACTAAAAATTAAAAATGTACCAAGATTAACAAATGCATAATTTTGTTATTAATTTAATAATGTAAAGTTCAAAATTCCAATCTACAAAACTTTACTAATGTAATATAAATTTTAAATGTACAATTTTTTTTAATTTACTTATTTAGTAATTTTTTTATTTACAAAAAAATTACTAATGTATATTTTATTTTTTTAATAACTAAAATAACTATTAACTTATATATTATAAATTTTTTTTTTTTTAAAAAAAATTCATGTGCCAAACCGCCAGTTTGGTATTACACGGTTTAGGTTTAGGTTTGCGACCCACCACTAAAATAACTATTAACATATATATTATCAAAACATATCTTATGGAATTAAAATTTTTTTACTAAAGTTCAGATCAAGAGTTCAAGATATACTTACTTGGCGTCGACATAATCGAAAGTCGATCGACGGTTTGTCGAACTTGGACTTGAAAAAATTCTTATTTTGAAGCTATCTCCGAACCTAAACCATACACATTAGTCAATTCTAGATCTAAAAATTAAAGTTGGGCACATAATGTAAAATATATGTAAGTATAGGGTAATTTTTTTACTAAAACTTGGGTATAAAATCGTAAATATTCTTTCTAGGGTCAAAACTGTAAATCAAGAAAAGTTGGGCCCTTTATGGAATTAAAAATTTTGGGCAGAAACTGCAATTAAGTCTCTCTGAGGGCATGTTATGTAAAAACTAAAAGTTTTGGCCATTTTGGTAAACTAATAAATATCTAAAATGTGTAAAAAAAATTATTTTTGGGCATAATACGTAAATATAGGAACCTAAGGCTTATTTACGTAATTAATTAACGGCAATGTATGTAAATATATATAACAGAGGGCGTATTTGTTAAAATATAAAATATGAGCTAACTTTGCATTTTATTTAAATATCGATCGTCAGAGAAGTGGCCAACAATGGGTGTTCAGACGTGGTTTTTGGAGACGTTTTTAAAGATCCGGCGACGGGGTTGGCCCCGTTCAACAGAGGGCAACACCGGCTATCGCTAGTGGTAGTTGCTACGACGGATAGTGTCCCCTCCGGCGGTGGATGTGGTCTGAAGTTGGACGCTCGTAGGATCAAGAAAACTAGAGCTCTTTTTTGCGGTGAGAGGGCAAGTTTGGCGGTGTTTCTTGGCTTCTCCGGTGACCGTACGTGGGTGGTGTTGGATTCCCTGGGTTGTCTAAAGCTAAGGCTACCCACAAGTGGGGTTGTCTCCGGTGGAGGGTTTTTGGTGGCTCCGGTGGGTGACTACGAATAGGGAAGGAAGGGAGGGTGTTGTTGTTGGTGTTTGCCCAAGCTGGTCGCCAAGGGAGATTGGAGAGGGATTGTGGATCGAACCAGGGGAGGTTGGTGGTGTTGTTTGCTCCGGGAGTAAAGTGTGCAGTACGTGTGAGGGAGCTTCCGTACAACTTGTTCTTCGATTACGCAGGTCACCTATCAATCGATGAAGACGAATAACACACCTACATATCAGGAAGCAAAATTCATGAGGATATATACTCATAAAAAGAGCAAATGACAAAAGAGAAAGAGGATATGAGATCTAAAGTTAAAAACTGACATATCAAAGCAAAGATGTCGGTGGCGGGTTCGTGGTGGAAGAAAGCCGGAGAAACGCGTGTACATAGACAAAGAATGAAGAAAGGCGTGTATATGGATGAAGGCGGAAGAGACACATAAAAAGGGAGACGAACAGACGCGGAGAAAGTGGTTACTCAAATTTGGCGGCTCAATACGCCAGTAACAATAGGAGCCAAAACGGACCACCCAAGACACCAGGAAAACAACCGAAAAATTTGGTGGCTCAATACATTTTAGAATATTTGAAGAATCAGATTGAACGTTCTCAACTTTTAGAAATGTTGTGTTTGAACTATTTGGAAAAACGATGAATATTGATGATAGGATTTGTGGTCAATGAATAAACTTATACTTGGCTTACACAGTACATCATATAACTTATATGGTTAGTTAAAGCAATGCAGTTGCATGTAGTAACTTCGTCACATAATATTTTTTTAGTTGAAATTTTAACACTTTAATTAATATATTCCACTCGATCAATCGGTTAGTCATCCTTCGGCGCTAGTTAAATGCTTAATTTACACTAGATATCTGCAGTTTGATCAAATGAATTCGCTTCATAAGGGATTGACGAGTAAGTTAATTATCTTGTCGAGTTCGATTCAAGTTCATTTACTTTCGAAATGAGTTGAATATATAATTTTTTTAAGCTTCTAAGAATAACACGCGCGTGCGCACTCTTACACACATAATAGGTTTTATGTTCTTGGTCTAACCTTACGCGTTTTTTAGGTTTTGTCTTTCTTTTCTACCTTTAATTTTCATGATGATTTTTTCATTAAGTTTTTTCATAACGATTTATATGACCGCCAAACAAACCGTATACTCTTGAATTGTATCTCTATCATGGAGAGTCATCATAGTTATTAACCGGAACAAACGGACTTGACAATAATTTTTTATCGTATGTTATAAGATTTGTAAGCTTGAAAATTTTGAGACTTTTAATATCAACAATTTCAATTTAGGGTCACAAACTTCAACCTTTTCGAGATATTTTTTGTACATCTATAATTTTGTACATCTATAATTTTCTAGTTTTTGGAGCATACAATTTGACTTTCTTCGTTTTTAGAGATATTTTTTGATTTTCGCATGTTACACTTTAAACAATTTCAAAAGATAAAATTTAAATAGCACAATATATACATCATATAACTTGCATAGAAAAACATTTCATAACATATGGGGCATCGGATTTGACCTTCTTACTTTTTACGATTTTTTCTCGAAATTCGTGTAACATATAAGTTTGGAATCGTTCATTAGACTAACACGTGTGTGCGCACTCTAACACACATATTAGGTTTTGTGGGCAATGAATAAACTTATATACTTGGGATAAATTTTTTCATTAAGTTTTTTCATTAAGTTTTTTCATAACGATTTGTGGGCAATGAGTAAACTTATACTTGGGATCGTTCATTAGACTAACACGTGTGTGCGCACTCTAACACACATATTAGGTTTTATGTTCTTGGTCTAGCCTTACGCATTTTATTAGGTTTTGTCTTTGTTTCCTACCTTTAATTTTCATGATGATTTTTCATAAGTTTTGTCATAACGATTCGTATAACCGCTAAACAAACCGTATACTTTTGTATCGTTTCTTTTTAAAATTAAAAATATATGAAAACAAACAAATAATGCAATATCTAATATATATACGTAATCTTTTTCTTCAATATTCCTCATTAATTTTGGACCACATGATTATATATCCATAATTTAATTGATTGATGAATCATTCTAAGAGAATATGCATAGATTGATACATTTGGATTATTTTGCAGAATAAAAGAAGATACTTTGAGAACTATGTACATAAATTATATATTGCGTATAGTGAATCACTTGTAAGATGTTATTTAGGGTTGACTTACAAAGCCTCAACATCTAATTATGAGCAAATGAAGTATGATTGATTGTGTGATTGTGAAACCACACAATCAATCACTAACTTTTACAATATTAGTATATGAATATACATTGAAACGTGACTGTTTTCTTAATTCCAAAAACAAATTAGCATTTTCTATTGTGTGTCATAAACAAATTAGTATATGATAAGTGTTCTTGAATAATATGTAAGGGTTCATAAATAATATGTACATAAATTATATAAATATTTTGTCAACAATCGCTTCAACAATTGTAAAAAAAGCTCTCTTTTTGCTCTCCCTGCTGCACCGCCTCTCCTGGAGCCGGCTTCCCTGCCGTTCTCCACCCCCCTCCCCTGGCGGTGGCGGCCTCCCCGCTACCTCCTTCCCCTCACCCACTTCACTGCTTCCTCTGCTTCCACCATGGGAGGTGCTAACCGTTCAAAAAAGAAATCCATCAAACTCTCACAGATCAACCTCAGCCCCTCAAAACAACAAGATCCTTCGGACCCCCCAAGCCCTTTTGATGCAATCCCGGAGGAACTCATTCGCTCCAACAACGCCAGAATCACGAAAGACTCGGACCATCGCAACCTGGAAATCTCCTCTATTGTCGTCTTCCCTCACCTACTCAACACTGCCACTTCATCCATAACCCCTGGCCCTCCCCATGCTGCGCTGAAGATGGATATCCCTCCCCAGGCTGCTGCCACTCCAAATCCGACCCCTGGGGATACCCCGCCACCACATCTGGTGTCCTCCGGCCTATCGGCCCAACCTCCCCACCAGCATATCCCTGACCAGGACATAACAAACAATAACTGCCCTACCACCAAAAACCCTCCAGATGACCAAACTAACCCAAACCCTAGTGACAACCTTTCAGCTCCCCCTCTCTGCCCACCTGGCCCCA
>BSUD01000004.1:152925841-153018573 GCA_033239045.1 Fagopyrum esculentum | reverse complement strand
ACAAAATCCCAAACCCTTCACCGGACACAGCGTGTTCTGAAAGCAACAAACCACCAAACCCCCTGACCTCTAACCCCTCTACTACCTCCCCCTGTGTTAGCATCAAGGATGTTACCACATCTGCCTCCCCCACCCATGTCCATGTCAATTAGTATCGGATCATGGAATGTGCGGGGCCTTAATCACCCTAGCAAGCACAATGCTGTTAGAGATGTGGTTCAAAGACACCGCCTGGACGTCATTGCGATCTTGGAAACAAAAATCCATGCTGACAAGTTGTCAACCCTCTCCATCCTCCCTAATTGGTCCTCCACCTCTAATGTTTCCCCATCCTCCCGATGTCGAATCTGGATCTGGTGGGATCCCTCCGCGTTGAGCCTCTCCACTACCTTTGTTAACGACCAACTCATTCACTGCACCATCTCCCCTCTCACAACCCCAAACCATCCAACTCTCGAATGCACCTTCTGTTATGCTCACAACAACCCTACGGACCGCGCCTCTCTCTGGCCCAACATCTCCACCATCAAACTTCTCACCTCAAACAAGCCCTGGGTCATACTCGGCGACTTTAACACTACCCTCTGCCCGTCGGAGAGGCTCTCCGAAAAGCCAACATCCTCTCCTCAGCAATCCACGGAGCTTGCTAACTGCCTCCTTTTGAACGACATTTCTGATCATATCTCTTCCGGATTTTCGTTCACTTGGAACAACAAGCAGGTGCATTCGCGGCTCTGGTGCAAGCTGGACCGAGTCTTAATCAACGACAATTGGCATTCTTCCTTCCCTTCATCCACCGTTCTATTTGACAACCCCTACATATCCGACCATTCACCGGCTATTCTCACCATACTTCCCAAAGAGACCAAGCGTCACCGCCAATTTCGCTTTAATAACTCCTGGGCCTCCCATGACTGCTTCCTTGCCACTGTTGCCCGCTGCTGGGCTTCTCAAATTGCCTTGGCTCGACCTTGCTCCATGGATCAACTGTACAGCAACCTCAAGAAACTAAAGAGTAACTTGAAGAGGTTCCCTAGTTCCACACTTGAATCACTAAACACCTCCATCAAAAACCTCAAAAACTCGCTAGAGATCACCCAGTCCAGGCTCATCACCTCGCCCCTCGACCAGATTCTCTTGGCTGATGAACGTAATACTCTTGCATCACTTCAAGGCCTCCAGGCTAATTTGATGACCACTCTCGGACAGCTCTCCAAGGAATCTTGGATTAAATTCGGGGATCAATGTTCATCATATTTCTTCAAGCATATTGCTAAACGAAGAGCTTCAAACTCAATCCGCTTCCTGCTTGACCCCGCAAATCCCGCCAATGGGCCTACCTCCAATGTGAACGAGATTATCTCTATCCTCATTAACCACTTCACAAAGATCCTAAATCCCCCATTTCTAGCTAATCCACAAAACCTCTTTCCTAACTGCCCACTCCCCGTAATCTCCTCCGCTGATCTCGCTCTCATTAGTGTCGGTTTCACTCCGGAAGACGTCAAAAGAACTGTATTTAGCTTGAGCGATATTAAAGCTCCTGGACCCGATGGTTACAATGCAAAGTTTTTCAAATCGTCATGGCATATCTCTGGTAAGCTTTTCACTGACGTTGTCCTGGAGTTTCTCAACACTGGCACTATGCCTAGGCATGTGAATCACACTACTCTCACACTTATACCAAAAAAGCCAAATCCCTTACTGCCTGAGGATTACAGACCAATTTCCTGCTGCAATACAACGTACAAGGTTATCGCTAAATTGCTTGCAGACAAACTAAATGCCACTCTACCCACAGTTATTGGTAGGTACCAGGGAGCTTTCGTAAAAGGCAGGCAGATCAAACACAACATCCTATTATGCCAAGAAATTCTGAAGAAATACAGCAGACGCCACATCTCACCTAGATGCACTCTCAAACTCGACATTGCTAAGGCGTTTGACATGATTGACCACAGTTTCATTCTGAATTGCCTTTGTCGTATGGGGTACCCTTCTCAGTTCATTAAGCTGATTGACGCATGTATCTCCACTGCATCCTTCTCAATCAATTTTCAGGGCTCACTGACCGGCTACTTTCATGGCTCGAGAGGCCTTAGACAAAGCTGCCCTCTCTCCCCCCCGCTCTTCGTTATTGCCATGGAAGTGCTCTCCAACATGCTCAAATTCAACACTCAAAATCCGGATTTCAATGTGCATCCAAAATGCTCCACTCCAAGAATCACTCATCTTTGCTTCGCAGATGACCTCATGCTCTTCTGTAGAGGCGATCCAACATCTATCAGCATTTTGTTGCGCACCTTGGACTTCTTTGGATCATACTCTGGACTCAAAATTAACCTCGCAAAATCTTCCATTTATCTGGGCGGTCTCTCCGAATCTGCCAGTGACCTCCTTGCTTCCTCTTCTGGTCTTCAAAAAGGTTCTCTCCCTTTCACATATCTTGGTATCCCTGTAGGCAGCAAAAGATTGAATGTATCCGAATTCACCCCCTCATTACTAAAATCACAAACAAAATCACCTCCTGGAGCGCCCGTCACCTCAGCTACGCGGGTAGAAAGCAACTCATCGCCTCTATCCTCCTGACGCTTCACCACTACTGGTGCTCCACTCTCCTTATTCCCTCTACCATCATATTGAAGATTCGAAGCATACTGCGCTCGTTCCTCTGGGCTGGAACGGCATCTAGTTCGAGAGCCCTCATCTCATGGAACACTACCTGCCTTCCAAAATCCGAAGGAGGGCTGGGATTCAAGGAGGCTCTCTCATGGAATAAGGTGTGCCTCTCTAAACTCCTTTACGAACTTAATGACACCAATGCTCCGCGCAGCCTCTGGGGTGACTGGGTTACCCATAACATCATCAAGTCTCACTCTATCTGGACATGCCTCGCAAACTTCAATCATAGCCACACCTGGTGTCAGCTCATCAAAGTCCGTGATGATATCCTTTCTAGGATGAATGGTAACTGCTTCATCAACCTCACTACTGGGATAAACAGCAAATTCTCCATATCCGCTGCCTATCACCACTGCTGGCCCATGACCCCTCCCTCTACCCCATACCCTTACTGCATCATTTGGAACGTTCCTTGCCCGCCCAAATGCCGTGTCATTGCCTGGATTGCCAGCCATAATCGCCTCCCTACTCTTAATAAACTTCGGGACTGGAATATTGTCACAAATAGTACTTGCCATACCTGCAACACCCACCCCGAAGATGAGAATCACCTGCTCCTCCACTGCACCTTCTCACAACTTGTCCTCACCCTCATCTCCTCCTGGATCAGAATTCCCCAACCCACTCCTTACAGTGACTGTATCTGGACCTGGATTAGCATTTCCAAGCCTCCCAAAAATGACCTGATTTCCAATGTTCGCGTCTCAACCTTACTCTGCTATGTTTATTGCATTTGGAAGGCTCGCAACGATCTCCTATACAACAACAAAAGAACTCATCCCACATCTTGCGCCCACAACATCATCAACATGATCAAGACACACTACTCACTCAAATGGAACAACCGATCTCGGAATTCTCTCTGCTGGGCTAAAATACTTGGCATCAGCTTCTCCTAGCACTTATCTCATTTCTCCCATTCCCTCCCAGTCTCTTATGTACTTCGTCTCTTTAGCTGCTGTTCTCGTTCTAAGCTAAGATGCTTGTAATACCCCCTCTCTTTTGGATATATATACATAACTTTCAAAAAAAAAAAAACAAATAATATTTTGGTTTTGTCATTTATATGATTTTTTTTATTATTTAAATAATAAACTAGTGATACTTTTTTAAAAAATATATTTTTTATTATTTA
Source organism: Fagopyrum esculentum (assembly GCA_033239045.1). Lineage (NCBI taxonomy): Eukaryota > Viridiplantae > Streptophyta > Magnoliopsida > Caryophyllales > Polygonaceae > Fagopyrum > Fagopyrum esculentum. The sequence continues at coordinate 153,014,756 of BSUD01000004.1, read as the reverse complement.
ATAATTCACTTGTTGTTGGAGACAATAAGTTTCCGGATCAAAAGTAGTGTGCTTGCGTGCACACGATCCCTTCTTTACGGTCCGTCTGTATCGGACTTTGAAATGGTATCATAGCGGTTAGCCTCAACACGATAAATGAATAAATTACAACGACAAGAGCGATCTTCACTTGCTAAAAATATAATAAAATGAATTAAATCGAAATACGTCCCAAGACGTCAACCACAAAGGGTTGCAAATCCCAATAACGAAACAAGACCGACATCGGTCAACAACAAACCGGACTTTATCAAAGTAAACCGTCCCAAAATAAAATCCAAAGTTAGGAACGGGTCCTAACGAGCAAGATCAACCCAAACCCGACCGACGCGGCTTTAGGAAACTAACGTACGTACATCTTAGACGAACCCATGTATTTCCTTTATTCATCTCCCTAATTTCGCACCTAAAGTGCGAAATTCGTGCTCCGTTAATTAGGCATTTGGGGTGCGTAAGGGAAATTGATTTTAATTAATTCTTCACTTGGGCCCTAAACCGAAATTCATTTTAATTAACTCCGCACTTGGAGTGCGAAAGCAAAATCGGGTTTAATTAGTTAGTTCCGCACTTGACGACCGAAAGTGATATTGAGTTTAATCAGTTCCATACTTGAGCCAAAAACAGAAAAAGCAAACAATATTTTATTTTAGTTTTCTTTTCATTAAATGATATAATAGATTCCGCATCCGAAGTGCAAAATTGGAAAATTCTATCAATAAAATATATAGGTCATCCAACATGACACTAGAAATTTTTGGATAGATTATTGTGGAGTTTTTTGTCCAACTTATTTTTTATATCGCGTCTCTCTTATTATAAAAGTATTTTTAATATTTGATTTTGTTGATAAATTCATTATAAAGATCTACTCTTAAATGTTGTCCAAATTCTGATTAAAATTTTCATTAGGATTTGAAGTTTACAAATCTTTTCAAGAAATTACTTAAGTAACCACCCCTAAAATTTAAATGATCAAAAAACCTTTTGACTAATTTAAAAAAAAAAAAAATCTTATGTTACCAATGTAACGCCCCCAAAAGCGGCCCAAACGTCACAGCGTCCGGCAACACACACCGGGGGATCCAAGACGTCAACCACAAAGGGTTTCAAAACCCAATAACGAAACAAGACCGAAAACGGTTAACAACAAATCGGACTTTATAAAAGTAAACTGTCACAAAATAAAATCCAAAGTTAGGAACCAGCCCTATCGAGTAAGACCGCCCCAAAGTCAAGGCTTATTTACGTAAGTAAATAAATAACGTGTAAATATATATAAAGCAGAGGGCATATATGTTAAAATAGAAAATATGAGCTAACTCTGCATTTTATTTAAAAATCGATCGTCAGACAAGTGGCCAACAAGGGATGTTCAGACGAGGTTTCTGGAGAGGTTATTAAAGATCCAGCGACGGGGTTGGCCCTATTCGACAGAGGGCAACACCGGATATGAACTGGTGGTGGTTTCTACGACGGATGGTTTCCCCTCTGGTGGTGGATGTGGTCTGAAGTTGGCTGCTGGCAGGATGAAGAAAAGTGGAGCTCTTATTTGCGGTGAGAGGGAAAGTTTGGCGGTGTTTCTTGGCTTGTCCGGTGACAGTAGGTGGGTGACGTTGGGTTCCCCGGGCTGTCCCCGGTGGAGGGTGACGATGTTGTTGGTGTTTGTCCGGGCTGGTTGCCAAGGGGGTTAATTTGGAGAGGTTGGCGGTGTTGTTTGCTCCGGGAGCTGTTAGAGCTCCGGTTTTGATATTACCGAAGAATGTGATGGCTTCACTAATTGGATATAATTAAGGTTGTTTTTCAAAACAATGTTGTATATATTAGATTCATTTTGTTGTAGGATTTAAAAATGCTAAATTAAACATTTCTACATGGGCATAATAATCCTTCTATTCGCTTATCTGTACGTAATTTAGTTTGTCAAAGTATGTCTGAATAAGTACACACTGTCGAAGGTCTTTAGAAATTTTCTATACTTAGCCCAAATCTGAGTATGTTTTATAACTGTATGCTCCAAGGAAGGGTCAGGATTTTGAATCCGTATGCTATGAATGGATAGCCTGGTTGATTTTACTGAGGAACCTTTTCCTGTGTAAATTAGAAGATGAAGTTAGACCCTAACACCTAAGAAAAAGATCGGCCCGCCATGAATTTCTTTGACTTGATTCTCGTCCAAATCGAAACGACACATCGGACAATTGGATTGTTTTTGGAGGCACATCCGTATGCAATCTTCATGAAAAGAATGGGAACATGGAAGCACTGACTCATACGGAAAATCCTCCAAGCAAACTACACAATTCTTGTCAAAATTCTCCATGAAAAGAATTGGATTGTTTATGGAGCCACATCCGTATGCAGTCTATCATTTCCTAACTTACCAAACTTTTGTAACAACATCTTGTACTACGGTCCCACCGTCCTTTGCACCACACCAGTAACCATTTCACAAAACCTATCTTCCTCCAAAACTTGAGTGGTTGAGACACTCGACCTCGATTCCCTACTATCGGCGTTATTCCTCCGGCAGGTTCTATCTTGTCTTCTTATCATGGATATGCTTGCATATGTATCATCACTAACGCGTCCTCTCATAATGGAGTCCTCTTTATCCATCTGTAGCCGTTGGCTAATGGGAGCATTCGACAATGTTCTCTCGTCATTCATATTTACTACCTATAACCATAATAGCAATATTAAAATTTTAAATTCTAAGGAGTTTATCGGCAAAGAACCAACACTTACAGGATATCCAGTTCTGATGGTGGTAAAAGTGTGGCAACTACCCACATCTTGCCCATGTATATGTAGAGTTGGGTCCGGTTCAAACCAAACCGCCGAACCGGCGGTTTGTGAACCGGCGTAAACCGCTGGTTTGGTTGAACCGGGGGTTTACGGGTTGGCATTGCCAACGACTCTTTGGCACACAACGGCTATAAGCCGGTGGGCCCCACATCTCAACGGCTCTTAGAGCCGTTGGGTTCTTTTTTTTTATTTTTTTTTTTGTAGTTTTTAAATATTTGTTTATTTAAAAAAAATATTACTACCCACAATTCCTATAAATACCATACAATTCTTCCATTTATCTCACACCAACATTCTCAGCTATCTACTACTACTCTCAATCTCCATCTCGTATTCTCGATCTTTCAAAATGGAGTTGGAACCAAACAGAATGATTCCATCTCGTACTCTCAATCTCGTTTTCTCAATCTCCATCTCACAATTCTTCCATTTTGCATTAAACCACAAGGAATGATTCCACAAAGTTTCATGAATAAGGATTTACATATGGACTAAATCCGTTTCCATTCCGTTTCCGTTTCCGGAGTTGGAACCAAACGGGCCCTTAGTAGTTATGATTTTTCAAAGTCGAGGCTGTAAGCAGTTTTCTAGGTGGTTGCTTAAAATTTTCAAAGTGTTGAGAAAAAACTGTTTGTGATGTAGTTTTGTGAAATAAATTTGGATGGGTTATTGACCTCTGTTAGACTTGAATTTTGGATATGTTATTTATGGATATATATAGTAGCATGTGGTAAAAGTTGAGAGCAATCCATTTGTTTAATCCGGATTTGCGATGTTCCGAAGTTGGGTAAAAGTGTAGTTTAATTAGTTTTAGAAGAGTTGTACTAGGTTTTAAATGTGTGTTCTTGGAGATGGTTTAGGAGTGTATATATTTATGGATTATATCATAGGGAGTTATGGTCGGGCATGTGAGTAGGTATGTCGGTATGTTTTGGGATTCAGTAGTAGTATGTTAGTTGAGCCTTAATAGTAGGTAGTAAATTTTAAAGACAATCATCTTTCAAACTCTGTAGATCCTCCCTCTGGAGAGTTAGATATCTAGGTTGGGTTTCTGGTAGAAGTTCTTGAGACCTCAGAGAAACTTTAGAGTTTCCGGATCCTATGGGTAAAACCGTCTTTTCTTAGAAAAGAGTTAGTTTATTGCGGTTTCTCGGTTTTCCATTGTAGACCTAGAAGTTGCGACTTCTAGAGGTCGGATAGTATTTTGATATGGGCGTATATGTTATGATCAGGCAGTTGAGATATTACTCTGCGGGATCGAGTGCTTTGGTTGACGGGACTTGACATGGTTCAGCTATTAGCTGGCTTCTTCGTACTAGCATGTTGTGTATTGGTGGTGTGTGTTAGTAAACGAAACCGGAATAGGACGACCTAGCCCAGGAAGGTACACGGGGACAGAGGCGGTGACATCACTGCCTAGCTCTTACGATAGCTAGGAGGTTCTCTACACTAGCCCAGACATGTAGACGGTCGGATGCATCAATACCATTCCTTGTTGGTAAACGGGGACAGAGGCGGGTTTCGGGGAGATTCTATTGTCGCAAAACGAAAGTTGAATTAATAAGTAATAACGTAAATAAAAATAATAAATGGACTTGAGTGTTTGCATGTTGTGCATGTGTGTGTTTGTCTCTTTATGTGTTTATGTGCCTTTACCTTTATTCTAATGCTTAGGATGTTAGCTAACGGTTTTATACCACTTTGTAGATGTCTTGCAGGTTAAGACGGTTGTAGAGAGATCTAGAGGGGATGGTCAGCCGGGTCCACATACTCATTTAGATGGGGACGGGGGTGTCTTCAATTTCTTCATATACATTACATTATATTTCTGTTTTGTAAGGCTGATACATATTATTATTGTAGAGATGATATAATGTTTCAAATGATTTAAATACGTTTGTGCCTTGTTGTAAGATCCTAGTAAATTTGTTGTCAAACTAAAATCGGGACCCATTGTGAGGTCCTAACCAGTAGCTCCCCGAATTCTGAGAATTTGGGGTGTTGCACTTTCGAATAACAAGCCGTTTTATCAGTCGGGCTTTCAAATAACAAGCCGACTAGAGGCCGGACTTAGAACACTATCAAAACCATCTTATTCCAAATCTTGTCATTCAAACAACATAAGATCATCGGAATATTTAAACGAACATAATGGCACTTCCATTTATCCATGTTGACAAGCATAAGGTCAATTTTGGTAAAATCTCATTACGGAAAACGAATAAATTTATAACTTATCCGTTATTAATCCGATTGATGAGCCGAAAGAAGATTCTGAATCACAACGGCGAAGGCTATGCACATACACCTCCAAATTCACCGAAATTTGAGCGACTGAACCGGCCAAGTAAGGGATATACTCGACTTGTCCTCAACCTCGTTGGAAATGCAGAAACTCGGGGTCAACATGAAGAGGATGAAGACAGGAATCCAATAACTCAAACGGATTTGAATTCGGATTACAAACGAAGAGTGAATCTGAATTTGAAGGTCGAGAGAAATCAAAGCTTTTGTGAGGAAGTGTGAAAGGAAATGAATGAATTTCCCTTATTTATGGAGAAGTTGATAATTATCTTTTTGCAAAGTCGATAATTATCCTTTAGTGTTATCCTTTAGCAAAATCGATAATTATCCTTTAGCAAATTCGATAATTATCCTTTAACAAAAGTGATAATTATCCTTAAGCATTATTCTTTAACAAAGTCGATAATTATCTTCAAGTCGATAATTATCCTTTAGAAAAGTTGATAATTATCCGTTTACCGATACAAAGGCGGTTTGAGCCCCTTCTCCAAACTTCTCGAAATTGGATAAATAAATCCAAAATATTGTGTGGGTAATTATTCCGCAACTTTCTCGTAAAACGCGAATTCCTAAGCCGTCTTTCTTAGCCGTTAAGAAACAAAATAACGACTCTTCTGGCCGTTTCTCCCTTTCTTGTTATTTCACATCTAAGACATATCCGATGCTCTGATCACTTTTCTCAATTGCAATTTTTTATTTATTTATTGGAGCTACCAAATACTCCAAATAACACCGAAGGGTAAAAATTACTCCCCGGACGAAAAAGTAACATTTTCTCCACAAGGCCAATCCCAGGACAGAAACTCGATAGTGGAATCCATGCACGCCGATTCCACCCGACCCGTTCGCAAGTTATCCCAATATTACTACCAATGATAACCTTAATAATCATTATTTTGGATTAAAAAATCCCACGTTTTACATCACAATTAATAACTACATGTACGATAATATCATAAACACCATCTAATAGGTGTGATAGTGACTTACGTATTCCCGATTCGAGTTTGGACCGCACCTCAATTAGGGTTTTCTCAAAATCCGTAATCCAAAACACCCAAAATATTCATTAGATATGTCATTTCAATTGTCCAATTTATCCGATAACAAGTTCAGATCAAGAGTTCAAGATATTATTTTTGGGCATAATACGTAAATATAGGAATCTATGACTTATTTATGTAATTAATTAACGGCCAAATATGTAAATATATATAACAGATAGCATATTTGTTAAAATAGAAAATATGAGCTAACTTTGCATTTTATTTAAATATCGATCGTCAGAGAAGTGGCCAACAAGGGGTGTTCAGACGTGGTTTTTGGAGACATTTTTAAAGATCCGGCGACGGGGTTGGCCCCGTTCGACAGAGGGCAACACCGGCTATCGCTGGTGGTAGTTGCTACGACGGATGGTGTCCCCTCCGGCGGTGGATGTGGTCTGAAGTTGGATGCTCGTAGGATCTAGAAAACTAGAGCACTTTTTTGCGGTGAGAGGGCAAGTTTGGCGGTGTTTCTTGGCTTCTCCGGTGACCGTACGTAGGTGGTGTTGGGTTCCCTGGGTTGTCTAAAGCTAAGGCTACCCACAGGTGGGGTTGTCTCCGGTGGAGGGTTACTGGTGGCTCCGGTGGGTGACTATGAACAAGGAAGGAAGGGAGGGTGTTGTTGTTGGTGTTTGCCCAAGCTGGTTGCCAAGGGAGATTGGAGAGGGATTGTGGATCGAACCAGGGGAGGTTGGTGGTGTTGTTTGCTCCGGGAGTAAAGTGTGCAGTACGTGTGAGGGAGCTTCCGCACAACTTGTTCTTCGATTACGCAGGTCACCTATCAATCGATGAAGACGAAGAACACACCTACTTATCAAGAAGCTAAATTCATGGGGATATATACTCATAAAAAGAGCAAATGACAAAAGAGAAAGAGGATATGAGATCTAAAGTTAAAAACGGACGGTACTCTTGCTAGAAAGAAGATCTATAACTACCTCCGGCCCCCACCCGTTACCCCTCAACCCTCCCCTTTCAAAGCAATCTGGCTCTCATCCAATCCCCCCAAAACATCCTTCATTGCTTGGCTCGCATCCCTTAATCGGCTTCCTACTCTTTCCAAGATTAGGGAATGGAATCCCACTATTGATATTACCTGCAAATTTTGTAATGCAGCCCCTGAAGATGACAAGCATTTATGGAATCGCTGTAGCTATAGCACCCTGGTAATGGACATTCTCTCGCGTTGGCTTCATCTCCCACATCCTGCTCCCTTCCTTGACGATGTGTGGATTTGGATAGCTTCCTGGTCGAGGACGAAGCCCCAACCTATTGATTGTGCTAGAATTGCTGCCATCGTTGCTCACATCTACTTCATCTGGACCGCTAGGAACAAATTGATCTACTCTAATATCTTCATCTCTCCCATCGATTGTGCTGGGTCGATTATCCGAAGCGTCAAAACTCATCTCACCCACAATTGGAAGGATCGATCGAATCTCTCCCGTAACATGGCCCTCTCTCTCAACATCGCCCTCAACTAGGACTCTCCTCGCTGAATTGGGACTTCACCCTTGTGTCTTATTTGCTTCGGTTACCAGTCGCTTAGGTTTATGTTTTTTGCTTCTGACCTCTGTAACCCTTCCACTTTCTAATATAATTAACTTTTCAAAAAAAAAAAAAAAAAAGTTAAAAACGGACATACCAAAGCAAAGATGTTGGTGGCGGGTTCATGGTTGAAGAAAACCGGAGAAACGCGTGTAAATAGACAAAGAATGAAGAAAGGCGTGTATATGGATGAAAGCGGAAGAGACACATAAAAAGGGAGACGAAAAGACGCGGAGAAAGTGGTTACTCAAATTTGGCGGCTCAATACGCCAGTAACAATAGGAGCAAAAACGGACCACCCAAGACACCAGGAAAACAACCGAAAAATTTGGCGGCTCGATATATTTAGAATATTTGAAGAATCAGATTGAACATTCTCAACTTTTAAAGATTTGTGGGCACTCTTACACACATAATAGGTTTTATGTTCTTGGTCTAACCTTACGCGTTTTTTAGGTTTTGTCTTTCTTTTCTAGCTTTAATTTTCATGATGATTTTTTCATTAAGTTTTTTCATAACGATTTATATGACCACCAAAAAAACCGTATACTCTTGAATTGTACCTCTATCATGGAGAGATTTCATCATCATAGTTATTAACCGGAACAAACCGACTTGACAATAATTTTTTATGGTTTGTTATATGATTTGTAAGCTTGAAAATTTTCAGAGTTTTAATATCAACATTTTCAATTTAGGGTCACAAACTTCAACCTTATCGAAATTAAAACCACATTCTATTGTTTGAACAAGGCCGCCAAAAATATGTTTTGAACGGCCTTGACTATATAGCCTATTAGCCGTCGATAAATTTTAAAAAATGATAATTTTTAAATAATTGGATTTTTGGACATGGAATCACTCTATGCATTTTCGCATGTTAATTTTTAATATCAACATTTTCGCATGTTACACTTTAAACAATTTCAAAAGATAAAATTTGAATAGCACAATATATACATCATATAACTTGCATCGAAAAACATTTCATAACATATGGAGCATCGGATTTGACCTTCTTACATTTTACGATTTTTGCTCGAAATTCGTGTAACATAGGTTTGGAATTTCAAAAATGTTAATTATAAACAATAGGATTTTTTGGGATCGTTCATTAGACTAACACGTGTGTGCGCACTCTAACGCACATATTAGGTTTTAGGTTCTTGGTCTAGCCTTACGCATTTTATTAGGTTTTGTCTTTCTTTCGTAGCTTTAATTTTCATGATGATTTTTTCATAAGTTTTATAATAACGATTCGTATAACCGCTAAACGAACCGTATACTTTTGTATCGTTTCTTTTTAAAATTAAAAATATATGAGAAGAAACAAATAATGCAATATCATATATATACGTAATTTTTTCTTCAATATTCCTCATTAGTTTTGGACCACATGATTATATATCTATAATTTAATTGATTGATGAATCATTCTAAGAGGATATGCATAGATTCATACATTTGGATTATTTTGCAAAATAAAAAAAGATACTTTAAGAACTATGTACATAAATTATATATTGCGTATAGTGAATCACCCTTAAGATGTTATTTAGGGTTGACTTACAAAACCTCAACATCTAATTATGAGCAAATGAAGTTTTGAATCACTAACTTCTTACAATATTAGTATATCAATAGACATTGAAACGTGACTGTTTTCTTAATTCCAAAAACAAATTAGCATTTTCTATTGTGTGTGTCATCATGCTATTGTGTGTCATCTTGAATCACATTAACACACACAACTCTCCTCAATTTTTTCTATATAAGCTTTGCTTATACGTGATCTTCAATCACACAAACATACAATTGAATAATTCCTCCTTATCTAGCTTCAAAAACAAAAAAGTCTCATACTACTTCCTAGCTTGCTTTGTTTTTTTGTGATGTTCAATCACAAAAAAATGATTCACATGTTGGTCTTTATATTGTGTACTAGTTGGTGTATTGAATCGGCCGACTGCAATACGAAGACGTCAACGGTCGACGATCTTAAACCCGCTTTCCATTTTCGTCCCAAAAACAATTGGATCAATGGTAAGTAAAGTAAATATCTTAATTCTTTTACTACGTTGTTTGTATTTTTAATGCTTGTCATCATGTATAATGACTAAATTGTTTGTATTTTGCATGGATGGATTTGCATAATCAACCTACACAACAAGAAAAGATCCCAATGGTAAGTTAGCTAGTAGTCTTGTATTTTTTTTTTTTGTAAGAAAATAGAAATTAAAGGTAACTAATCATGTTAAATCAACCGTTTGGATAGGTCCTATGTACTATAAGGGTGTGTACCATCTGTTCTATCAGTACAACCCAAAAGGTGCGGTATGGGGCGATATAATATGGGCACATTCGGTTTCAAGGGACCTCATAAACTGGGAAGCCCTTGAACCGGCAATATGGCCATCTAAACCGTTTGATATGGGCGGAACGTGGTCCGGTTCAGCCACCATCCTTCCGGGTAACAGGCCGGTGATACTCTACACTGGGGTGGACAAGGGTAAGAGAAACATCCAAAACGTAGCCTATCCCGCAAACCTATCTGACCCCTACCTTACAAAGTGGGTCAAGCCGGATTTTAATCCGGTTATTGCCCCTACCCAAGACATAAATGCGAGTTGTTTCCGAGATCCGACAACAGCCTGGTGGAGTAACGAGCACTGGCACATTTTGGTGGGGGGAAACAAGAGGAATAGTAGAGGGATGGCGTACCTGTACAAGAGCAGGGACTTCAAGAATTGGTTCAAGGCCAAGCACCCTCTGCACTCTTCCGATGGAACTGGAAATTGGGAGTGCCCGGATTTCTTTCCGGTGGCTTTGCGGGGAAGAAGGGGTTTGGAGACTTCCGCGAAAGGAGCTGGGGTGAAGCACGTCCTCAAGGTGAGCCTTGACCTGAAACGATTCGACTACTATACAGTCGGATCGTATGATGATAGCAAAGATATATATGTCCCGGACAACACATCTGTTGATGGTTGGGATGGGTTAAGGTACGACTATGGGAACTTTTACGCTTCCAAAGTCTTCTTCGATAGTAGGAAGCACCGGAGGGTCCTTGTGGGATGGACAAATGAGTCTGATGCTACACCAGCGGATAGAGCTAAAGGATGGGCTGGTGTTTATGTAAGTCTAACTTTACTTACCCTTGTATCTTCGTTTGAAATATATAGCACACTGATTTTTTTTTAATGGCTTTTGGTATTAGCCAATTCCAAGACAAGTTTGGCTTGATCCAAACGGGAAACAACTTATCCAATGGCCAGTTCGGGAGCTGAATATTCTAAGGGGAAATAGAGTTATATTGTCCAACCAAGAAGTTGGTGGTGGACAACATATTAAAGTCACTGGTCTAACGGCATCGCAGGCTGACGTCGAAGTTGTGTTCAACTTACCCTCAAGCCTAGACAAAGCAGAGCCGTTTAACCCAAAGTGGACTAATGCACAAGACCTCTGCGCCATTAGGGGTTCAATGGTGCGAGGCGGGGTTGGTTCATTCGGTCTTTTGACGCTTGCGTCGAAGGGCCTTGAGGAGTATACTCCGGTCTTCTTCAGAGTTTTCAAAGCACCGTTGAAGTATGTTGTGTTGATGTGCTCAGATGCATCAAGGTATGAGTTTTCAAATTAAGCACGGTTAATTTATTGATTTCTTCTTTCTTATATTTTTAAATCTTGCGAGACAGTTCATCTTTGGATCATCAAAATTACATGCCGTCATTCGCCGGGTTCGTGGACGTGGATCTTGCAGACAGGAAACTGTCTCTTAGAAGCTTAGTAGGTTCTCCATTTGCAGCTTGTAATTAACTCTTTTCTTGGATGTGTGTATATAAGTATTAACGTCTAAATTTGATGTTGCAGGTGGATCGCTCGATTGTGGAGAGCTTCGGTGCAGGAGGCAAAACAGTGATCACGTCAAGGGTTTATCCAACTATTGCAAGGCTCGACAGGGCTGCTCTGCTTGTATTCAACAATGGGACTGAGCCTGTGACCGTGAAAAGGCTAAATGCCTGGAGCATGCAATCGCCTGCTGCCATGAACAACAGCCTCTACACACTTGCTGAGGATGCATAAGAAGACCTCAATTCTCTATGATCATAGTTTTTAAATTTTAACCAAAATTGTAATAAATTTTACCCTGCCCATGTCAAACAATATCAAATTTGTAATAAAATTTAGTGTGAACAACAACAATATGATCTCACCATACTAATTTCAACAAGAATCCGCACAAAACCCGATTCGTCGTACCCTGCCCGATCCACAATTGACCGAAAATGAAATCGCCCGTCTCACCCAATTTTATTTTCTTTTATATCTTATATTGCTATGAAATTAGAGATTAATAAATCAAAATAACATAATTCTAATTTTAAGAGAAAAGAGAATATACATTAACCATATATTGCTAATTTAGAAACAAATTTTTTTATTTCCCCAAAATATTAACAAAATCAAAATAATTTAATTCTTGTTTTAGAGATTAGTCTCATTTATGTTCTCCTATAAAAGCCTTTTATTGTGAGTCTAATTTTACATCCACTTGCACACAAAAAGACAAAGTCTACTCTCTCGCTCGACCGATAACATGCAACAAAAGCTCTTATTCCTCGTATCTTTGGCTCTTATTGCCTCGGTTGCTGTCTCCGGCCATGACCTCATCACAACGACCTGCAAGAGCACACCGGACGTCCAGATCTGTGAGTCCTCTCTCCGATCGGACCCCCGGAGCTCCACAACCGATCAAATTGGGCTTATTAACATCATAATCGATGTTGTTAAATCGAAATTCACCGATTCACTCGTGTATGTTAATCAGTTGATGAAACAGTCTCCCCCACCCATCAAGGCGGATGCGTTGAAGAAATGTGCATACATTTTAACCGTTGTTATCGAAGATGACGTGACGGTTGCGAAAAAAGCAGTAGCATATGGCAACCCTAAGTTTGGTACAAACGCGATGCGTGATTCTGCTGTTGATGCCCTTACTTGCCAAGAAGGTGTTAAGGGTTCCACAATAAGTAAAGAACACGTTGATGGGGCTGTAACGGAGTTGATTCAACGCATGACATTTCTTAACAAGCTCTCCGGTGTGGCCGCATCTATGATAAGTGTTCTTGAATAATATGTAAGGTGTCATAAATAAAATGTAAGGTGTCTTAAATATATCTATTTTCTCAAAATTTTCTTTATTTTTAGAATTTTATCTTAAATATACGTTTACAACTTCAAACGCTCGTCACTTTTATGGTTCCATAACAAATAATATTTTGGTTTTGTCATTTATATGATTTTTTTACTATTATTTAAATTATTAACTAGTGATACTTTTTTAAAAAATATATTTTTTATTATTTAATAATTCACTTGTTGTTGGAGACAATAAGTTTCCGGATCAAAAGTAGTGTGCTAGCGTGCACACGATCCCTTCTTTACGGTCCGTCTGTATCGGACTTTGAAATGGTATCATAGCGGTTAGCCTCAACACGATAAATGCATAAATTACTACGACAAGAGCGATCTAGACTTGCCAAAAATATAATAACATGAATTAAATCGAAAGACGTCCCAAGACGTCAACCACAAAGGGTTCCAAATCCCAATAACGAAACAAGACCGACATCGGTCAACAACAAACCGGACTTTATCAAAGTAAACCGTCCCAAAATAAAATCCAAACTTAGGAACGAGTCCTAACGAGCAAGATCACCCCAAACCCGACCGACGCGACTTTAGGAAACTAACGTACGTACATCTTAGACGAACCCATGTATTTCCTTTATTCATCTCCCTAATTTCGCACCTAAAGTGCGAAATTCGTGCTCCGTTAATTAGGCATTTGGGGTGCGAAAGCGAAATTGATTTTTAATTAATTCTTCACTTGGGCCCTAAATCAAAATTCATTTTAATTAACTCCGCACTTGGAGTGCGAAAGCAAAATCGGGTTTAATTAGTTAGTTCCGCACTTGGCGACCGAAAGTGATATTGAGTTTAATCAGTTCCATACTTGAGCCAAAAACAGAAAAAGCAAACAATATTTTATTTTAGTTTTCTTTTCATTAAATGATATAATAGATTCCGCATCCGAAGTGCAAAATTGGGAAATTCTACCAATAAAAATATATAGGTCATCCAATATGACACGAGACATTTTTGGATAGATTATTGTGGAGTTTTCTGTCCAACTTATTTTTTATACCTCGTCTCTCTTATTATAAAAGTATTTTTAATATTTGATTTTGTTGATAAATTCATTATAAAGATCTACTCTTAAATGTTGTCCAAATTCTGATTAAATTTTTCATTAGGATTTTAAAGTTTACAAATCTTTTCAAGAAATTACTTAAGTAACCACCCCAAAAATTTTAATGATCAAAAAACCTTTTAAATAATTAAAAAAAAAAATCTTATGTTACCAATGTAACGCCCCCAAAAGGGGCCCAAACGTCACAGCGTCCGGCAGCACACACCGGGGGATCCAAGACGTCAACCACAAAGGGTTTCAAAACCCAATAACGAAACAAGACCGAAAACGGTCAACAACAAATCGGACTTTATAAAAGTAAACTGTCACAAAATAAAATCCAAAGTTAGGAACGAGCCCTAACGAGTAAGACCGCCCCAAAGTCAAGGCTTATTTACGTAAGTAAATAAATAACGTGTAAATATATATAAAGCAGAGGGCATATATGTTAAAAATAGAAAATATGAGCTAACTCTGCATTTTATTTTAAAATCGATCGTCAGACAAGTGGCCAACAAGGGATGTTCAGACGAGGTTTCTGGAGAGGTTATTAAAGATCCAGCGACGGGGTTGGCCCTATTCGACAGAGGGCAACACCGGATATGAACTGGTGGTGGTTTCTACGACGGATGGTTTCCCCTCTGGTGGTGGATGTGGTCTGAAGTTGGCTGCTGGCAGGATGAAGAAAAGTGGAGCTCTTATTTGCGGTGAGAGGGAAAGTTTGGCGGTGTTTCTTGGCTTGTCCGGTGACAGTAGGTGGGTGACGTTGGGTTCCCCGGGCTGTCCCCGGTGGAGGGTGACGATGTTGTTGGTGTTTGTCCGGGCTGGTTGCCAAGGGGGTTAATTTGGAGCGGTTGGCGGTGTTGTTTGCTCCGGGAGCTGTTAGAGCTCCGGTTTTGATATTACCGAAGAATGTGATGGCTTCACTAATTGGATTTAATTAAGGTTGTTTTTTAAAACAATGTTGTATATATTAGATTCATTTTGTTTTTCAATTAGTTGTACACTCTAAGGTTGTGGTACGTTATGTGGTTGAGACTTTACAACTCTAAAGTAGTAGTTTAGGCATGATGTATTGTTGTATTTATGAGTGGGACTGTTGCAGTTTGATATGAACTGTTGTATCACATGAAAGATCTATCACTCGTAAGCATTTTAGATAAGCATGCTTAATTATTTTGAAGTAGGTATAACGGCAAGTTATGGCCCAAAGAAGCTCATAAAGACAACCAAATACATCAAAGAAGAGCTGAAAACTATTTGTTGGTAATACTGCTCATACCTTGGGTGTAGAAAACAAGCAATACTAAAAATGCAGACATACATCTATAGCCTGTGTACCATACTCTTGCTATGCTCATGGCCCTCCAAGCAAGTTTCCTATGCAGACATACAACTATACCCGTCTCAAACACCATAGATACCACAAACGGTTCAAGTTGATAAGGTATAGAGCTTCACCACTACAAACGACATCTCGATCGAAGCACCCTAGCAATGCTCCAAGGAAGGGTCAGGATTTTGAATCCGTATGCTATGAATGGATAGCCTGGTTGATTTTACCGAGGAACCTTTTCCTGTTTAAATTAGAAGATGAAGTTAGACCCTAACACCTAAGAACAAAGATCGGCTCGCCATGAATTTCTTTGACTTGATTCTCGTCCAAATCGAAACGACACATCGGACAATTGGATTGTTTTTGGAGGCACATCCGTATGCAATCTTCATGAAAAGAATGGGAACATGGAAGCACTGACTCATACGGAAAATCCTCCAAGCAAACAGCACAATTCTTGTCAAAATTCTCCATGAAAAGAATTGGATTGTTTATGGAGCCACCTCCGTATGCAGTCTATCATTTCCTAACTTACCAAACTTTTGTAACAACATCTTGTACTACGGTCCCACCGTCCTTTTCACCACATCAGTAACCATTTCACAAAACCTATCTTCCTCCAAAACTTGAGTGGTTGAGACACTCGACCTCGATTCCCTACTATCGGCGTTATTCCTCCGGCAGGTTCTATCTTGTCTTCTTATCATGGATATGCTTGCATATGTATCATCACTAACGTGTCCTCTCATAATGGAGTCCTCTTTATCCATCTGTAGCCATTGGCTAATGGGAGCATTCGACAATGTTCTCTCGTCATTCATATTTACTACCTATAACCATAATAGCAATATTAAAATTTTAAATTTTAAGGAATTTATCGGCAAAGAACCAACACTTACAGGATGTCCATTTCTGATGGTGGTAAAAGTGTGCCAACTACCCAAATCTCGCCCATGTATATGTAGAGTTGGGTCCGGTTCAAACCAAACCGCCGAACCGGCGGTTTGTGAACCGGCGTAAACTGCTGGTTTGGTTGAACCGGGGGTTTACGGGTTGGCATTGCCAACGACTCTTTGGCCCACAACGGCTATAAGCCGGTGGGCCCCACATCGCAACGGCTCTTAGAGCCGTTGGGTTCTTTATTTTTTTTTTATATTTTTTTTAGTTTTTTAATATTTTTTTAATTAATAAATAAATATTACTACCCACAATTCCTATAAATACCATACAATTCTTCCATTTATCTCACACCAACATTCTCATCTATCTACTACTACTCTCAATCTCCATCTCGTATTCTCGATATTTCGAAATGGAAAACCCGGATCACCAAAGCGACTTCGACTTCACTCCGAGTCCCAATTTCTTTCCTAGCACACAAAAAAGCGAGAATCAAATGCCGGATTCGGAAATGCCACAAGTTCCACAAGGTGAAGGGTCATTCCGACAAGCCCCTCCACCAAACATGCTCACCTCCGACATATTCATGAAGCATTACAAGAAGGGTCCGGTGGTGGACGATTATTTCCAAGTTTCATGCAATTATTGTACGAAGGTGTACAAGTGAAAGGCGAAGCGCGGATACGGGACTTTTCAAACCCACATGCAAAAGTATCATCCGGAGAAGTTCGGAATATCATGGGGACAAACACAATTGTCCCACGGGTTTGCATCCTCTTCCTCTCAATCTTCTTTATTTACTTATAATCATGATGATGAATCTTTAGGATTAGCAAACTTAATTGCATCCGAAGCTTTTCCATTTTCTTATGCGGAATCTAATAATGTAAGAGTATATAACACTACTTTTCTTCAACCGCTTTTTAACCAACTTCTCGTAAACAAATTTCGAAATTAATTTCTCAATCTTATGAACAAAAGAAACAAAAAATTCTTACGATTTTACAATCTTTTTCGCATCAAGTTTCAATTTGTAGTGATATTTGGAGTACTTTATCACAAAAACATTTTTACATGGGCATCACTTTACATTTTATCGATAATGATATGTACTTGCATAAATTTGTTATTGCATTTTGCCATTTTAATGAAAGACATAGTTCCGCCAACATTGCTAATTTAATAAGAACGGTTTTACAAGAATTTAATTTACAAAATCGAATTTTTTTCATACTCATTTGATAATGTTTCCGCTAACACCCGCGCCGTAAACAATTTTGTGCGGAATGCGGGTCAACTTATAAAAACACCTTTTAATCACCAAATATGTGTAACACCCCAAATTCTGAGAACTCGGGGAGATACTGGTTAGTACCTCACAATGGGTCCCGACCTTAGTTTGACAACAATTTCACTAGGATCTTACAACAAGGCACAAAAGTATTTAAAACATTTGAAAACTTTAAACAATATATACATGAAGAATATGTATCAGCCTTACAAAACAAAGGTACCAAAACGACACATATGAAGAACAGAAGACATCCCCGTCCCCAACTAAATGAGTACGTGGACCCGGCTGACCATTCTCTCCGGATCTCTCTACAACGGTCTTAACCTGCATGACATCTACAAGCGGTATAAAACCGTTAGCTAGCATTCTATGCATAAGTATAGATGTAAAAGTACAAACACACAACATACACAATCAACATGCAACACTCAATCCTTTTATTATCTTTAATTAGGTGATAGGTTATTACTAATGATACTTATTTTGTGACATGAGGGATTCCCAAACCTCGCCCCTGTCCCCGTTTACCAACGCGGAATGGTACTAATGCATCTGACCGTCTACCTGACTGGGTTGGTCGTAGGGAACCTCCTAGACTCTCGCAAGAGCTAGGCAGATGATGTCACGACCCGTTATCATACACTTAGGTCAATTACGTAAATAATAAAGTCGGCCTAATCCGGTTTCGTTGTTTATCATAACTACAAACACCACTCATACACATTACACTCATACAAGAAGCCAGCTAAGTAAGTCCGTGGACTTACTTGAATCAGATGTCGACTCTCTTAATCACAACTCAATCTGTAACTGTATAACTCGGTTGCCTGTCAAAGGAGGCAAGTGGATGAACACATATCCAATATACTTAGAAGTCTAAGACTTCTAAGATATAAGATCCTATCGGAAGAGAAATATACTAAAATACACGTCTAAGGTAAAATGACCATTTTACCCTTGGTCCCGAATCTTCTAAAATCTCGTAATATGTACTTAAATTCTTACTAAGGACTAACTATCATATTCTAACTCTTAAAGTTGAGTTTTGGTCAAGACTAGAACATTACATGTTTTCTTTAACCTTCTGAAAAGGTCACTAGGGTCCAACTTTGGCTTCAAATATGAAATTCTAATAAACTTATAAAAATTCCGAAATAATTCTCTAGATCATCTACGATATCTCATCTACTCTTAGGAGTAAGAATTTCTTAAGACTGTTCAACCATCACTTCTACAAAAATTTCCAAAGTTGGTTACAACACTTGAAATTTTCTATACTTAGCCCAAATCTGAGTATGTTTTATAACTGTACAACAAGTCCACTTTGAGCCTCTATAATTCTAAATCACACCGTTGGATTCAGCCCAACTTTTGACATATTAACCTATGCATGACACTAAACAACATCTCAAAAACCGAACGGTGGATCTTATCCCTAAGGCATCAAAAAGTATGCTCAAACTTGACTGCTCAACACAGATTCTGGAATTTCAGCAAACACTTAACAAAATAGACACTGTCTTAACTTTGAAAAAGTATAACTCCTAAACCTCTTGATTAAATCCTCTCAATTTTTAATATATTTTACTATGAAGTCTTAACTACGACATATTCAAAATTCAAGTCTAACCGAGAATTATAACCCAATCAAATCTATATCACAAAATTGGATCACAAGCAGTTTTAGACAAAATTCAGGACATCCTATAAACTTCTCAAGGTCTCTACTTTGGGACACCATAACTCTTAAACTATAACTCGGATTTCTCTCAAATTTAAGTATGATCTACTATACTATACCAACTATAACATGTCCAAAATTCAAGTCCAACAAAAGTCAAAAACTCATCCAAATTTATTCCACAAAACTACATTCCAAGCAGTTTTTTTTTCTTCTCAAGCTCAGCACACTTAGAAAACTGCATGAGGAGCCAACTTTGGGCAACCATATCTCCTAAACTATAACTCGGAATACTCTAAAATTTCAGTATCTTATACTATGCAAGGTCAAATGTAACGTATCCAAAGTTCGGCAACAAATAAGGAGTCTAACTTACCCAAATCTGAATCCGAAGTTGACTGTTCGTCACTTCCGAAGACTCATAAACTTAACAGCTGTTCTAGACATCTTCCATGGCTGCTCTAGAAGGTTTAACGACACAAACATGGGTTCTAATCAGAACATGTATAGAGAGGGAAATGTAGTGAACTCGAGGAGCTCATGAGTACGAAGACGTAATTGTGACTCTGTCACATGGGCGTATCAACAGCCTGCTCCCGGGGCGCCTGTAGACAAGGGTTGTCGCACCAGCGGCTGGTGTGTGCTTCCCCCGCAGTGGAGGAGACCGCCGCAACTGTGTTGAGAGTCGCCGCCCCAAAGGTTTGGTTGTAGGAGGAGAGCAGTCGTGGGTGTTGGTTGCGTTGCTGAGCGGCAAGACTCGTCCGGGCTCGTTTGCGTTGCTGAGCGGCAGTTCCTGAATGCGACCTCCTTGGCAGACGAGGGGAGGATCGAGAGTTGTGTGGTTTACTGCTTGAAGACGAAGAGGTGGGCGTGCTACCTTCGGCCACACGGACAAGCAGATGCAGCGGCTGCCGGCGACGACTACTAACCACCTAGGGCGTCGAAGATGGAGGAGAGGAGAGGCAGAAGGAACGTGAGATCGGCTACTGGTCCCTGCGTTCGAAAGGAAGAGAAGATTTTCCCGTAACTGCTGGGACTTGTGTGGATGGTGTATGGCGTAGAGATGACAAAAGCTGGCGCTCCCCCTGTACGTGTTAAGGCTTGAAGCGGCTTAGGGTTTTCTAGTAGATGTCCCTTTCTCGTTGGGCTCGTAACAAGGAAGCATGGCTGAGGTGGCGGCCCAACCTCGACAAATGATGCGTGGAGGAGCTCGTCATGGGCCTTGTCATGGGCCTTGCCATGGTTTGTCTAATAGCTTTGTCATGCTTGTCATGGGCTTGTCATGCAAGAGTGATCTTGTAGGAGTATTTTAAGAAGTGGTTTTATGTTTACAAAAGTTCACATAAAATCATAGATGTTGGTAAAAGAATATTTTATGTGATTAACTCTTCACATAAAATGACAAGATTTATGTTGACTCGGGATTTACCAGAAATTAAATTTCCGGGTATTACATCAGTTCCCCCTTAAAATAAGATTCGTCCCGAAACTTAGAACAAGGTATTTAATCAAACAACTTCCATAAATAAACTTATATATCCTAGTCTCACTAAATTTTAATTTCGTTTTCTAAACTCCTCTAACCCTATCAAAGCGTAACGAAAAATCCGGTCGTTACAAGATGTTCATGTCATATATTAAATTTATGTGTTCAAGATGGCCTAAAAGTTTTACATGAAATGTTAGAACTTATAACCGACGTAATTGAACATATTTTGCATTCAACCGACTTAAGAAAAAAATGGAGATCAACTTGTATAGAAAAAAATGTTCCTCCGATTGCTTTTTCAAAAGATATTGGAACTCGTTGGAACTCAACCTATAAACTACTTAGTCAAGCTCTTCGTTATAAAGATGTTTTACAAGAATTTTCCTCACAAATTATTTCTTGGTCTATTTTAGATGATGAAAGTATTTGGCAAACTTGTTTTGATATTTGTAGTGTTTTAAAAGTTTTTAGTGATTCTACTAATATGTTGAGTTATGTTTACTTTCCAACCTCTTGTAGTTTTTTAGAATTAGCCGTAAATGTTGCCGAAACTTTACAAACCGGTTTAGGTTTAGAATCACTTAAATATGGTGCAACCGAAATGAAAACAAAATGACTAAAATATTATAATGACATTCCCCTATTTATCTTATTGCCTCCGTTTTCGATCCTAGACAAAAAACTGATGGTGTTACGGAATTTTTAAATGCTTATTATGAATGTTTAGGTTTATCTTCTAATAAGAACGTTAATTCTATTACTAGTAATATTCGTGTTGAAATTGGTAAATTACTTCATTTATTTGGAACAAGTGCTAGTGCTTCTTCCCAATCAACTCCCCCACCCTCTTCTTCTTCTTCTTCTTCTTCTTCTTCTTCTTCTAAAGCTAAACAAACTTTAGCTAAAAGAACAAAAACACCTAGATATTCATCCGCAAGTGCGGAATTTGAACATTATCTAACAACTCCTTTTAGTTTTGATGGTGAAATTTATAGTTTTCAAGTTTTAGAATATTCGAAGAAGATGGCCCCAAAGTATCCAAAATTGGCAAAGATTGTGCAACAAATTATGGCCGTCCCCGCATCAACGGTGGCCGTGGAGCAAACTTTTAGTCAAGGAGGAAACATTGCTAAGCTACAAGAGGAGTCAATTGAAGCCCGATAAATTGGAGGCTCAAGTATGTGTTCAAGATTGGATAAGGGCGGAGAAGGGAAACAACGGAATGCGCCCGTTTATGACTCAAAATTGGATTCCAACTCCGATGATCCGGCCACTACTTCCGAGTCCGAGGCGCAAAGGTAAGGGGGTAACGAAAACAACTCGAAAGTCCGAAAAAAGGTAAACAAATGTAAGAGAACTACGTAGGCTTTGATTCCTCTTAAAAACCCAAGAGGATACGTAGGCAACCGGGAAACCGGTTCAAGCCCTCTCCTTTTTTTTTCAATTACTTCTATTCAAAATTTCTAAATGCTAATGTAATAAAAAAAAAATTATATGTATAAAAAAAATGAGTATTCTCTTTCTTGTATTTTAGTTAGTAATTTTATTTTAGTTGCTTTCTTTTATTGTAGTTAGTAATTATATTTACTTAGTAATTATTTTATTCAAAAGCTAATGTAATAAAAAAATTTTGGATGTATAAAAAAATGAGTTTGCTTTGTTGTAATTATTTTACTTGGTCTTTTTTATTTTACTTGCTCTCTTTTATCTACTTAGTAATTCTATTAAAATGCTATTGTATTAAAACAAATTCAATGTATAAGTTATAAAAAGATAGTTATGTAAAATTCCAATCTACAAAACTTTAATAAAAATTAAAAATGTACCAAGATTAACACATGCATAATTTTGTTATTAATTTAATAATGTAAAGTTCAAAATTCCAATCTACAAAACTTTACTAATGTAATATAAATTTTAAATGTACAATTTTTTTTAATTTACTTATTTAGTAATTTTTTTTATTTACAAAAAATTACTAATGTATATTTTATTTTTTAATAACTAAAATAACTATTAACTTATATATTATTAATTTTTTTTTAAAAAAAAATTCATGTGCCAAACCGCTAAACCGCCAGTTTGGTATTACACGGTTTAGGTTTAGGTTTGCGATCCACCACTAAAAAAACTATGTAACACCCCGAATCCGCGGGACTCGGGATGTCACATTGGGCTAGGATCTCACAATGGATCCTGACCCTAGCCTGACAACAAGTTCACTGGACCTTACAACATGGCACTGACAGATATAAAACAAATACATAAAACAGTATAAACTGTACGACCCAAAGTAAACAACAACATAGCCGAGTATATAAAACGACATCCTCACATAGGAGGTACAAAAGATCATCCTCACGCAGGAGGGCAAACACAACAACCCCAAACCAACCACCTAATGTACGAGAGTCCTCGGCCTGTCACCCTGTCAGATCACTCAGTAGCGCCTAACCTGTAAACATCTACAACACGGTATGAAACCGTTAGCTAACCATACATATATGAGGTAATGCATAAGCACAAGCACAATCATGAAAGATAAACACATCAGCATGCTATCACACATTTACCCATTTATTATCTTTATATAATAACCATTCACTCAAAAACCGTATATATATAGATAGATGAAAGTATGTGACACGAGGACCGATACATCGACGCCTCTGAGTACAATGTCCAACTGTACGAGTATCGGTCACACAATCCGTGTACCCTATGGGAGTGGATTGCACCCTTCCTGTAAACCAGTCTGGCCTAACATCAGAGAACCTCCCAGACTCCACGGCGGAATGAAAGGGAAAGGTTATCACAGCCACGCAGTGGGGCAGTCAATAGAACATAGGTCGATAAAAACGACAACTCATGCTATCATAGCAAACATATAAAGCACACACCACTCATGCAAACACCCAATATAAGGATGGTAGCTAAGTAAGTCCTACGGACTTACCTCAACCTCGTACAAACTCAACCACGATCACCTCTACACTTGAGGGACAACACGGCCTATAAACAAGGCATAAAGAGATATATCAACCTCTATTCATCAAAGGGTCACACATAGACCCAAAGGGATCCATAAGGATCATACTCAATCTATAAGCCTCACAACCAACTAAACCTCAATATCTCAACATAACTCACAATTCCTCAAATCTCAAGGTAGTATCTAATCGACATTCCTCAATCTCAATTCTAATCGTAATTTAATTAATTAACCTTTATTAATTAATTAGATTTTGTCAGAATAACGTTTTGCCCGCAGGCAATTTCTAAACCCCCTGTCATCAGATTTCATCAAACAAACAACCCATAATCACCAGAATAATATAACGACCATAATGGAATTTCTAATTGTCTTATTTGACAAGCCTAAACTCAATTTAGGCCAAATCGCAGTACGGAAAACGAATAAATTCATAACTTATTCGTTACTAACCCGATTGACGATCTGAAAGAAGATTCGGAATCACAATGACGCAGGCTACGCATGGACAACATCAAATTCATCGGAATCTGAGCGACGGAACCGTCCTGGTGACATATATGCTCGACCAGCCCTCCATATACTCGGAAATGCAGAAACTCGGTACCGATATGAAGAGAATGAAGAGAGGAATCCAGATACTCAAACGGAATTGAAATCGGATTAGAAACGAAGAGTAGATCTGAGTTTGAAGGTTGAGAGAAATCAGAGCTTTTACGAGGAAACGTGAAAGGAAATGAATTAATAAATGATTTTCCGCTATTTATAGTGAAGACGATAATTATCCTTTAGTAAAGCCGATAATTATCCTTTAACCGATCCAAAGGCGGGTCGAACCTCTTTCTCCAAACATCTCGAGATTGGAACATTAAATCTGGAATATTGTAGGGATAATTATTCCACAACTGCCTCGGAAAACGTGTATTCCTAAGCTGTCTTTCTTAGCCGTTAAGAAACGAAATAGCGACTCTTTTGGCCGTTTTGCCTCTCCATGTTATTTCATATCTAGGACATATCCGATGTCCTGATCATTTCTCTCAACTGCATTTTTATTAATTGGAGCTCCTAAATGCTCCAAATAACACTGGAGGGTAAAAATAATTACCCTGGGGAAAAAGTAAAAATTTCCCCAAACGTCAAAAATTACACCAGGAACATAACGGTGAGACTCTTACTCATCACTTGCGAAGTTTTCGCGAGTTATATGTCAATTACTATCAACGATTAAGTTAATCAACATTAATTAGAATTCGGAAATCCTAGCTATTACATCACACACCCCTTAAAAAAAAGTTCCGTCCCGAAACTTGAACAATTCCCAAATCCTCTCGGACCCATACGCCGAGGTATAAATCTCACTCTTTCTATCGGAGGTATCACATCTCCGTTTAAAAGATCACAACCTATAACAATCTATAACCTCAAGTATAAACATGGAGGAATCATCATCTCCAGGAAAAAGGGCCATAGCGCTACCCAAAGGCGTAGAGGAATCACGTCTCTCGCCATACCACATCACAAGGCATAGAGGAAGCACATCTCTAGCCAAAACATATCACATGCATAGAGGAAATACGTCTCTAGCCAACCCATAAACATATATATCGCATGGAGGAATCACATCTCCACTGAACTATGTCCATCAAGGTAGCATGGAGGAAAGAACCATCTCCAGCTGAATCCTAATCCCACTCAAATAGCATGGAGGAAAGAACCATCTCCAGCTATAAATATAATCATAGTCGGGTAGCGTGGAGGAAGTAATCATCTCGAGCTATAACATACATCACGCTAGCACATCAAGATCTACTAAGATCATAAATCACATCACAACTAGCATGGAATAACACATCAAGGCATATAAGCACATAAGCACAACATTCATCAAGATAGCACTAAGATCTACTCGTGCTCCCACAAATGGGTCTGTCCCAACATATACTCTGGATAGTTCCTCAGGACACTATCCTCAGTCTCTCACATAGCCTCTTCAGGTCTTCATCTCGACAATAATATCCTCAATATGGGAATGTCTTTCGATGCATGCGTTAATGGTTGACTTTTGGTATATAGTAGAAGGTGGATTTTCCTTTACAAGATTACCTTTTTGGGTCTGAGATACCTGTGAGATGCGTGTTTGTTCCCTTATTTCAGGGACCCGTGTATGGTTGCAGACTTCTTTGTCATGTCGTAGGTGCATGAGGAAGTCATTATGTGTATGGTTTGGATGAATAGATATCATGTGGTGTTAGCTTTTAATAGTAAGACTATTATAGTCTTTACTGAGTTGAGTTAAATAGATATCATGTGGTGATACCAACTCTGTAACACCCCGAATCCGCGGGACTCGGGATGTCACATTGGGCTAGGATCTCACAATGGATCCTGACCCTAGCCCGACAACAAGTTCACTGGACCTTACAACATGGCACTGACAGATATAAAACAAATACATAAAGCAGTATAAACTGTACGACCCAAAGTAAACAACAACATAGCCGAGTATATAAAACGACATCCTCACATAGGAGGTACAAAAGATCATCCTCACGCAGGAGGGCAAACACAACAACCCCAAACCAACACAACAACCCCAAACCAACAAATCTAAGAGAACTACGTAGGCTTTGATTCCTCTTAAACCCCAAGAGGATACGTAGGAAACCGGGAAACCGGTTCAAGCCCTCTCCTTTTTTTTTTTCCAATTACTTCTATTCAAAATTTCAAAATGCTAATGTAATAAAAAAAATTATATGTATAAAAAAAATGAGTATTCTCTTTCTTGTATTTTAGTTAGTAATTTTATTTTAGTTGCTTTCTTTTATTGTAGTTAGTAATTATATTTATTTAGTAATTATTTTATTCAAAAGCTAATGTAATAAAAAATTTTTGGATGTATAAAAAAAATGAGTTTTCTTTGTTGTAATTATTTTACTTGGTGTTTTTTATTTTACTTGCTCTCTTTTATTTACTTAGTAATTCTATTAAAATGCTATTGTATTAAAACAAATTCAATGTATAAATTATAAAAAGATAGTTATGTAAAATTCCAATCTACAAAACTTTACTAAAAATTAAAAATGTACCAAGATTAACAAATGCATAATTTTGTTATTAATTTAATAATGTAAAGTTCAAAATTCCAATCTACAAAACTTTACTAATGTAATATAAATTTTAAATGTACAATTTTTTTTAATTTACTTATTTAGTAATTTTTTTTATTTACAAAAGAATTACTAATGTATATTTTATTTTTTTAATAACTAAAATAACTATTAACTTATATATTATAAATTTTTTTTTTTAAAAAAAATTCATGTGCCAAACCGCCAGTTTGGTATTACACGGTTTAGGTTTAGGTTTGCGACCCACCACTAAAATAACTATTAACATATATATTATCAAAACATATCTTATGGAATTAAAATTTTTTTACTAAAGTTCAGATCAAGAGTTCAAGATATACTTACTTGGCGTCGACATAATCGAAAGTCGATCGACGGTTTGTCGAACTTGGACTTGAAAAAATTCTTATTTTGAAGCTATCTCCGAACCTAAACCATACACATTAGTCAATTCTAGATCTAAAAATTAAAGTTGGGCACATAATGTAAAATATATGTAAGTATAGGGTAATTTTTTTACTAAAACTTGGGTATAAAATCGTAAATATTCTTTCTAGGGTCAAAACTGTAAATCAAGAAAAGTTGGGCCCTTTATGGAATTAAAAATTTTGGGCAGAAACTGCAATTAAGTCTCTCTGAGGGCATGTTATGTAAAAACTAAAAGTTTTGGCCATTTTGGTAAACTAATAAATATCTAAAATGTGTAAAAAAAATTATTTTTGGGCATAATACGTAAATATAGGAACCTAAGGCTTATTTACGTAATTAATTAACGGCAATGTATGTAAATATATATAACAGAGGGCGTATTTGTTAAAATATAAAATATGAGCTAACTTTGCATTTTATTTAAATATCGATCGTCAGAGAAGTGGCCAACAATGGGTGTTCAGACGTGGTTTTTGGAGACGTTTTTAAAGATCCGGCGACGGGGTTGGCCCCGTTCAACAGAGGGCAACACCGGCTATCGCTAGTGGTAGTTGCTACGACGGATAGTGTCCCCTCCGGCGGTGGATGTGGTCTGAAGTTGGACGCTCGTAGGATCAAGAAAACTAGAGCTCTTTTTTGCGGTGAGAGGGCAAGTTTGGCGGTGTTTCTTGGCTTCTCCGGTGACCGTACGTGGGTGGTGTTGGATTCCCTGGGTTGTCTAAAGCTAAGGCTACCCACAAGTGGGGTTGTCTCCGGTGGAGGGTTTTTGGTGGCTCCGGTGGGTGACTACGAATAGGGAAGGAAGGGAGGGTGTTGTTGTTGGTGTTTGCCCAAGCTGGTCGCCAAGGGAGATTGGAGAGGGATTGTGGATCGAACCAGGGGAGGTTGGTGGTGTTGTTTGCTCCGGGAGTAAAGTGTGCAGTACGTGTGAGGGAGCTTCCGTACAACTTGTTCTTCGATTACGCAGGTCACCTATCAATCGATGAAGACGAATAACACACCTACATATCAGGAAGCAAAATTCATGAGGATATATACTCATAAAAAGAGCAAATGACAAAAGAGAAAGAGGATATGAGATCTAAAGTTAAAAACTGACATATCAAAGCAAAGATGTCGGTGGCGGGTTCGTGGTGGAAGAAAGCCGGAGAAACGCGTGTACATAGACAAAGAATGAAGAAAGGCGTGTATATGGATGAAGGCGGAAGAGACACATAAAAAGGGAGACGAACAGACGCGGAGAAAGTGGTTACTCAAATTTGGCGGCTCAATACGCCAGTAACAATAGGAGCCAAAACGGACCACCCAAGACACCAGGAAAACAACCGAAAAATTTGGTGGCTCAATACATTTTAGAATATTTGAAGAATCAGATTGAACGTTCTCAACTTTTAGAAATGTTGTGTTTGAACTATTTGGAAAAACGATGAATATTGATGATAGGATTTGTGGTCAATGAATAAACTTATACTTGGCTTACACAGTACATCATATAACTTATATGGTTAGTTAAAGCAATGCAGTTGCATGTAGTAACTTCGTCACATAATATTTTTTTAGTTGAAATTTTAACACTTTAATTAATATATTCCACTCGATCAATCGGTTAGTCATCCTTCGGCGCTAGTTAAATGCTTAATTTACACTAGATATCTGCAGTTTGATCAAATGAATTCGCTTCATAAGGGATTGACGAGTAAGTTAATTATCTTGTCGAGTTCGATTCAAGTTCATTTACTTTCGAAATGAGTTGAATATATAATTTTTTTAAGCTTCTAAGAATAACACGCGCGTGCGCACTCTTACACACATAATAGGTTTTATGTTCTTGGTCTAACCTTACGCGTTTTTTAGGTTTTGTCTTTCTTTTCTACCTTTAATTTTCATGATGATTTTTTCATTAAGTTTTTTCATAACGATTTATATGACCGCCAAACAAACCGTATACTCTTGAATTGTATCTCTATCATGGAGAGTCATCATAGTTATTAACCGGAACAAACGGACTTGACAATAATTTTTTATCGTATGTTATAAGATTTGTAAGCTTGAAAATTTTGAGACTTTTAATATCAACAATTTCAATTTAGGGTCACAAACTTCAACCTTTTCGAGATATTTTTTGTACATCTATAATTTTGTACATCTATAATTTTCTAGTTTTTGGAGCATACAATTTGACTTTCTTCGTTTTTAGAGATATTTTTTGATTTTCGCATGTTACACTTTAAACAATTTCAAAAGATAAAATTTAAATAGCACAATATATACATCATATAACTTGCATAGAAAAACATTTCATAACATATGGGGCATCGGATTTGACCTTCTTACTTTTTACGATTTTTTCTCGAAATTCGTGTAACATATAAGTTTGGAATCGTTCATTAGACTAACACGTGTGTGCGCACTCTAACACACATATTAGGTTTTGTGGGCAATGAATAAACTTATATACTTGGGATAAATTTTTTCATTAAGTTTTTTCATTAAGTTTTTTCATAACGATTTGTGGGCAATGAGTAAACTTATACTTGGGATCGTTCATTAGACTAACACGTGTGTGCGCACTCTAACACACATATTAGGTTTTATGTTCTTGGTCTAGCCTTACGCATTTTATTAGGTTTTGTCTTTGTTTCCTACCTTTAATTTTCATGATGATTTTTCATAAGTTTTGTCATAACGATTCGTATAACCGCTAAACAAACCGTATACTTTTGTATCGTTTCTTTTTAAAATTAAAAATATATGAAAACAAACAAATAATGCAATATCTAATATATATACGTAATCTTTTTCTTCAATATTCCTCATTAATTTTGGACCACATGATTATATATCCATAATTTAATTGATTGATGAATCATTCTAAGAGAATATGCATAGATTGATACATTTGGATTATTTTGCAGAATAAAAGAAGATACTTTGAGAACTATGTACATAAATTATATATTGCGTATAGTGAATCACTTGTAAGATGTTATTTAGGGTTGACTTACAAAGCCTCAACATCTAATTATGAGCAAATGAAGTATGATTGATTGTGTGATTGTGAAACCACACAATCAATCACTAACTTTTACAATATTAGTATATGAATATACATTGAAACGTGACTGTTTTCTTAATTCCAAAAACAAATTAGCATTTTCTATTGTGTGTCATAAACAAATTAGTATATGATAAGTGTTCTTGAATAATATGTAAGGGTTCATAAATAATATGTAAGGCATCATAAATATATCTATTTTCTCAAAATTTTCTTTATTTTTAGAATTTTATCTTAAATATACGTTTACAACTTCAAACGCTCGTCACTTTTATGGTTCCATAACAAATAATATTTTGGTTTTGTCATTTATATGATTTTTTTTATTATTTAAATAATAAACTAGTGATACTTTTTTAAAAAATATATTTTTTATTATTTAATAATTCACTTGTTGTTGGAGACAATAAGTTTCCGGATCAAAAGTAGTGTGCTTGCGTGCACACGATCCCTTCTTTACGGTCCGTCTGTATCGGACTTTGAAATGGTATCATAGCGGTTAGCCTCAACACGATAAATGAATAAATTACAACGACAAGAGCGATCTTCACTTGCCAAAAATATAATAAAATGAATTAAATCGAAATACGTCCCAAGACGTCAACCACAAAGGGTTGCAAATCCCAATAACGAAACAAGACCGACATCGGTCAACAACAAACCGGACTTTATCAAAGTAAACCATCCCAAAATAAAATCCAAAGTTAGGAACGGGTCCTAACGAGCAAGATCAACCCAAACCCGACCGACGCGGCTTTAGGAAACTAACGTACGCACATCTTAGACGAACCCATGTATTTCCTTTATTCATCTCCCTAATTTCGCACCTAAAGTGCGAAATTCGTGCTCCGTTAATTAGGCATTTGGGGTGCGTAAGGGAAATTGATTTTAATTAATTCTTCACTTGGGCCCTAAACCGAAATTCATTTTAATTAACTCCGCACTTGGAGTGCGAAAGCAAAATCGGGTTTAATTAGTTAGTTCCGCACTTGACGACCGAAAGTGATATTGAGTTTAATCAGTTTCATACTTGAGCCAAAAACAGAAAAAGCAAACAATATTTTATTTTAGTTTTCTTTTCATTAAATGATATAATAGATTCCGCATCCGAAGTGCAAAATTGGAAAATTCTATCAATAAAATATATAGGTCATCCAACATGACACGAGAAATTTTTGGATAGATTATTGTGGAGTTTTTTGTCCAACTTATTTTTTATATCGCGTCTCTCTTATTATAAAAGTATTTTTAATATTTGATTTTGTTGATAAATTCATTATAAAGATCTACTCTTAAATGTTGTCCAAATTCTAATTAAAATTTTCATTAGGATTTGAAGTTTACAAATCTTTTCAAGAAATTACTTAAGTAACCACCCCTAAAATTTAAATGATCAAAAAACCTTTTGACTAATTTAAAAAAAAAAAAATCTTATGTTACCAATGTAACGCCCCCAAAAGCGGCCCAAACGTCACAGCGTCCGGCAACACACACCGGGGGATCCAAGACGTCAACCACAAAGGGTTTCAAAACCCAATAACGAAACAAGACCGAAAACGGTTAACAACAAATCGGACTTTATAAAAGTAAACTGTCACAAAATAAAATCCAAAGTTAGGAACCAGCCCTATCGAGTAAGACCGCCCCAAAGTCAAGGCTTATTTACGTAAGTAAATAAATAACGTGTAAATATATATAAAGCAGAGGGCATATATGTTAAAATAGAAAATATGAGCTAACTCTGCATTTTATTTAAAAATCGATCGTCAGACAAGTGGCCAACAAGGGATGTTCAGACGAGGTTTCTGGAGAGGTTATTAAAGATCCAGCGACAGGGTTGGCCCTATTCGACAGAGGGCAACACCGGATATGAACTGGTGGTGGTTTCTACGACGGATGGTTTCCCCTCTGGTGGTGGATGTGGTCTGAAGTTGGCTGCTGGCAGGATGAAGAAAAGTGGAGCTCTTATTTGCGGTGAGAGGGAAAGTTTGGCGGTGTTTCTTGGCTTGTCCGGTGACAGTAGGTGGGTGACGTTGGGTTCCCCGGGCTGTCCCCGGTGGAGGGTGACGATGTTGTTGGTGTTTGTCCGGGCTGGTTGCCAAGGGGGTTAATTTGGAGAGGTTGGCGGTGTTGTTTGCTCCGGGAGCTGTTAGAGCTCCGGTTTTGATATTACCGAAGAATGTGATGGCTTCACTAATTGGATATAATTAAGGTTGTTTTTCAAAACAATGTTGTATATATTAGATTCATTTTGTTGTAGGATTTAAAAATGCTAAATTAAACATTTCTACATGGGCATAATAATCCTTCTATTCGCTTATCTGTACGTAATTTAGTTTGTCAAAGTATGTCTGAATAAGTACACACTGTCGAAGGTCTTTAGAAATTTTCTATACTTAGCCCAAATCTGAGTATGTTTTATAACTGTATGCTCCAAGGAAGGGTCAGGATTTTGAATCCGTATGCTATGAATGGATAGCCTGGTTGATTTTACTGAGGAACCTTTTCCTGTGTAAATTAGAAGATGAAGTTAGACCCTAACACCTAAGAAAAAGATCGGCCCGCCATGAATTTCTTTGACTTGATTCTCGTCCAAATCGAAACGACACATCGGACAATTGGATTGTTTTTGGAGGCACATCCGTATGCAATCTTCATGAAAAGAATGGGAACATGGAAGCACTGACTCATACGGAAAATCCTCCAAGCAAACTACACAATTCTTGTCAAAATTCTCCATGAAAAGAATTGGATTGTTTATGGAGCCACATCCGTATGCAGTCTATCATTTCCTAACTTACCAAACTTTTGTAACAACATCTTGTACTACGGTCCCACCGTCCTTTGCACCACATCAGTAACCATTTCACAAAACCTATCTTCCTCCAAAACTTGAGTGGTTGAGACACTCGACCTCGATTCCCTACTATCGGCGTTATTCCTCCGGCAGGTTCTATCTTGTCTTCTTATCATGGATATGCTTGCATATGTATCATCACTAACGCGTCCTCTCATAATGGAGTCCTCTTTATCCATCTGTAGCCGTTGGCTAATGGGAGCATTCGACAATGTTCTCTCGTCATTCATATTTACTACCTATAACCATAATAGCAATATTAAAATTTTAAATTCTAAGGAGTTTATCGGCAAAGAACCAACACTTACAGGATATCCAGTTCTGATGGTGGTAAAAGTGTGCCAACTACCCACATCTTGCCCATGTATATGTAGAGTTGGGTCCGGTTCAAACCAAACCGCCGAACCGGCGGTTTGTGAACCGGCGTAAACCGCTGGTTTGGTTGAACCGGGGGTTTACGGGTTGGCATTGCCAACGACTCTTTGGCACACAACGGCTATAAGCCGGTGGGCCCCACATCTCAACGGCTCTTAGAGCCGTTGGGTTCTTTTTTTTTATTTTTTTTTTGTAGTTTTTAAATATTTGTTTATTTAAAAAAAATATTACTACCCACAATTCCTATAAATACCATACAATTCTTCCATTTATCTCACACCAACATTCTCAGCTATCTACTACTACTCTCGATCTCCATCTCGTATTCTCGATCTTTCAAAATGGAGTTGGAACCAAACAGAATGATTCCATCTCGTACTCTCAATCTCGTTTTCTCAATCTCCATCTCACAATTCTTCCATTTTGCATTAAACCACAAGGAATGATTCCACAAAGTTTCATGAATAAGGATTTACATATGGACTAAATCCGTTTCCATTCCGTTTCCGTTTCCGGAGTTGGAACCAAACGGGCCTGTTCGCCCCTAGAGGTGTGTGCAAATAAGCTTTAAATTTATAAAACTAGAATCAAGCAGCGAACCCGCAGTGTACGGATCGAGGTAGCTAAGCAAGGATTCCAGAGTATCGAACACAGGGATTTGGGTGGGAACAAATTCGATTTCAAGTTATCAAGCAATGAATATGGGAGTTTTGCAAATATTGGGAAAACAACAATCCTAAAGATCCGGGTATTCAGTTGTGGCAACAGATTCAAGATATACTAATGATATAAAGACAGAGTAGAGACATGCAAAGGTATACTAATGTAAGGCAATCGTACGGTTGAGGTTCCAAAAACCTTATGTAACTCACCTAAAAGATACTCCTTATACAGGTTGTTGAGGCTCAATATAAAGAGGTTCTTAAAGCAAGGATTAGTATCAAATACCCAAACCTATAATCTAAAGGTCAAGACTAACTTATCCGATTGAGGTTGTTGAGGCTCACAATCGAGGTAGAGGTTGTTGAGGCTTCACTACCACCTAGAAAAGACAAGTCTAAACTAAGCTAAAGCAAATCTTTAATTTTGGATTAAGGTAAAAGCAAGGCTCGTAAACTCATGGAAATTACGGTTAGATCTTGAGATTCCACGGTCGTGGAACTCAAGAACAGCCCGTAATTTAAGGTTGTCGGCGACAATTCTCTAACTCTCAGGGTCTAATCTATTTGCGATCGATCTATCATCATCTAGGCCACAACTATCAACCCTTCACCTTAGAATTGTTAAGGGTTTTTAGCCAATAACAGTCATTTGATAGCAATTCAAGATTTATAAGATAAAGGATGGGAACTTTCAAGAACTTTCAATAATCTTCAAACGAATCTCAGAATCACAATCAAGAACAAGTGTTTATCAAAAGATTCGAATCAAACAAACAATCACAATCTTTAGGAAAGAAAGGAAAAGGGATATTAATCCGATCCTAAATCAAACCTAAGCAAGAAAAGGAGTTTTCTTGCAAAATCCTCCAAGAACTTCGATCTTCCTCAACGCGAAGATCGCTAACAGCAATTCTCCAGTCACGAACTTTGATCTTCGATGAGATCTCCCAAAATCACCTTCAAGAATGAAGGTTTGTGTGTTGCTAAGCTTTAGGGTTTTTGAAAAGTCGTAAGCTCGTCAATGGGGTAAAGCGAGATGTAGCGAGGTGACGGAATCTTGCCTCATCCGTCCTTTTTATAATGCAGGGCAAAGCGTCGGCCCGGCCCGATCTTCAAAAGATCATGGCTTCGAAACGTGGCGAAGGGATTCGCCAAGATCACGGTCGTGGAAGATTCCACGACCGTAATTCTGAGGCGTGGAAACAAATACGGATAGCTTCCACGGCCGTAATATCCCCTGGAATGAACATCGAATTCTGCATCATAATCCACGGCCGTAATCTAGGGTCAAACCGTGATTTTCGCCTTCATTCGTGCATTCCTCAATCTAATACTCCAAATTGCTTCCAAAAGGTGTTCTAAATCTGGAAGTACTTCAACTCAACTCTCCCTTGCTCGATTTCGTTCGGAAATAGCTCCAAATTACCTATAATCAACATAGAATTCGTGTAGACATCCATATCGACAATATAGGTAATACTAGCTCATATATGCATAAAGCTCCATCGAAGACTATCAATATGAATCAAATACGGTTATAAAACGTGCCTAAAATGTCACAATATTTCATGCTAACAAATAACCCCATACTTAATACTTGCTTGTCCCTAAGCAAGGTCTTTCAAAAAGCTTTAAACAAGAGTTAGGATGAAATATGTGTACCTTCTTTTTGGATGGAAGTGACTTCTAAAGAATAGATCATTCTCAAACCTTGCTTCATTCGTTTTCAAACTTTCACACACTTAAATAGAGAGTAAGAGGTAAAGAAAGCTCATGAAACAATTTAACTTCCAAGCAAGCATCATAACCTTCAAACATTATCAAAATCAATCATAAGGACTTTTCAAAGGAAAAGGTCTAGAGTATGGAAGGGAAGGGAAACTTTAAGGGAGAGTGGTGCATAAATCCGGGAAAATGGACTACTACCTTCTTCTTCTTTTGCGGTTTCCGCAACTCTTCACTTTGAGCTTCGCTCTTACTTTTCATTTTTCGACTTTACTTTTGGAGTTATGGATAGAGGTGCACAAAAACCGAAGCCTAGGAGATTGGCGTTTCTCATTTTTGCGAGATGCCTCAAACCCTTAGCGCACATACCATAATCCGCTAGGAATATCGCTCAATCCGACTTTGGCAAGACACAAACACCCGGCTATGTGAATGGTGCCGAGTTACTCATCTTCATGATTGACTTCCCCAAACCTATAATTTCTTTCTATTCAATTGATTGCAAATATATGCTCTCATGGCCCTCCCACATCAAACATGCCTTTTTCTCGTTCACTTCCAAATTCCCGGATAGGTAAAGGAGGCTAATATTTCAATGAGGAGCTAGATGATCAAAGGAAAGAAGAAAGAAAGTATCGAATTGCCTTAATCATCTCAAAAAGAAGCATAAGAACTTATAATGTGATTTCAACTTCGATTTCTTATCTGATTTAGGTAACATTTTCACATTATAAAACTTGCAAAAGAGGTAAAATCTATTCATTCAATTTCTTTTCGAATTACTATCCTTTCAAGCATGCAATTGTTATCAACTTAATTCACAAGTAGTGTTTATCATAGAATTCATCTCAATTCATTAGAAGCATCAAATTTTTCAAAAATTTTCAATTTTTATGGGTTTTTAAAGTTCTTTTTCATGCAATGCAAGAATGAAACGTGTGACATATGATGAACATGCAATAATAGTCTCGGAATAGAAGCAACATATAGAGTAGAGTTATTACAAACGTTTAGTACATCCCACCCCATACTTAGGACGAACATTGTCCCTAATGTTCACAAGAAAGAATAAAAGCAAGAAAAGAAAAGAAAACTCACAAATGGCGGCGGGGATGTCTAAAACGAGCAAGTCCGGTCATCCATCACTGCGGCGCCGGTGGAGGTGGGAATGGAGAGAAACTCGGGTCATAGTACCGCCCAAACTGCTGGCGGTAGACGTCCCTCATCATGTGGTCGAGGTCGTCCAAACGTCCATCTCTAGCGTCCGCCCGGATCTCCAATGCTCCGACTCTCTCTGAAAGTCCGGTAGCCCACTCCGGCATCCTCTCATACCATCCCGGAGCGCGATCATACCATCCGGGAGCGTCTGCTGGTGCTGCTGCTGGTGGTGGTGGTGGTGGTGGTGCTGTGTACGTAGTGGACCAAGGAGGAGGTGTCTCGTACCAGGTGGGAGGTGTAGTTATCCACGTGGGTCTCTCGCTCATGCTAGCGCGGCGAGAAGACGAGCCTGAAGCTCCAGTCGGACGCGGAGAGCGTCTAGGTACATCCTGCTGATCCGGCTGATCCGGAAACGAGCCGAACTCCTGCTCTGCTCCTGCACCACTCTCATACGGATCTCCCATATCCTCCTCATCTACAACCGGTGGTGGAACGTAAGGGGGAGCTACAAGCCTGTTCGCATGCATCGCAGCGAACGTCTCCTTCCAGTTGTGGCGTCCTGCCACAATGGAATACTCCGGCAGCCACTCAATACCCCTGCCGGTCCTACTCTCCCAGGGCATGCCCGCGTAAGGCGGACCTCTATGTGTGGGGAAGATGAGTCCCCTAACCATGAAAGCGTGTAGCCCTAATGGAACTGCTGGTATACGCGTACAAGCTGAGAAATCCACTCCAAGAGCCCTAGCTATGTGGGTCACTATCCCACCATATCCGATGTTCCCTCTCGATTTGTTCTTCAATTTACTCATAGTCGCCGCCAGAAGGGTAGCACAATCGGCGCGGCATCCGTGAAGCATAGCATAGAGCAAGAATAGCTCATCCGTCTTGATCTTTTGGGGCGTCTCCGTCCTAGGGAAGAGACACTCCGAAAGAACACGGTGAGCTATCTTCAAGGCCAAATGGTACATCAATTTGGCCTTGGTGTCAGCTGGATGCCAACGGTCCTCGTCGGCATAGACCATAGCTACATCTCCCCAAAAGTCCTTAGCGGACACGTTCCTAGGGATGCGACCGTTGTAGGTCTCGTGGAACCCAAAGATGGTCCCAAACTCAACTATACTCAACTGGTAGTCTTGGTTCATGAGGCGGAAGGAGACGGTTCTATCAACAGGGCTGTGCTCAAAAGACGTCACAACCTCTCGGGTGATCTCCTCATAAGCGTCTTCACGAATATTCGTGAAGACAAGCAAACCGGCTCTATCCAAGAGCCATGTAAGGTCTTCTACAATGTTGAGAGGATGTAGATCCTCCAACAACAAGTATCTAGGGCCAATTACTGCCCTCTTCTCGATCCTCTCAAATGCAGCTTGGTGGTTTTCGTGTATGATCGGGATGCTAGGGTGAGGTGGTGAGGATGGAGGTGAAGATGGAGGTGAAGGTGAGGGAGATGAGGGTGGTGGTGGTGCCCTAGATGTGGAGGGGTTACCCTTTCTCTTCTTACTCTGTTCCCCTTTCTTTTCCTTAATCCTTCCAGAAACTCTCCTCACGAAGTCCATTCTGTTACAAATTACGGTCTGTTCTTCCAAAACCACGGCCGTGGAACCTTAACAGACCGTGATTCGACACAGAATTTTCGATTCTCAGCAAATCAGCAATCAAACTCAACCACAATCAGTCCTAATCTAATTTCTTCCAATCTTAATCAGTTCTTCCTAATAATCTCTAACAAAAACGAACAAAAACGGCTAAAATCAAGAAGAGAGCAAAAACCTCTTTTTTCGGATTGAGAAATCCAAAATGCGAGTTTGTTGATCGTTTTCCGCGCGATTTGTTGCTTGGATCTTGTTCTTGGTTGGATTTGCTTCGGTTTAGGAAGAAGAATCGTTAAAAACGATTAGAGATTGAAGATTTGGGAGGGGCTGTGCCGTTTCGTCGTTTAGGTCGTGGAAATTGGGGATTTTTGTGGTGTTTTTGTGGTGAAGTGTGGCTTTTATACTTGCAGGCAAAATTTCAAAAACCACGGTCTGTCAGGGCATTCCACGGCCGTGGAAATGTACGGACCCGTAATTTTGGTGATTTTTCACAGGCCTTTGAGAATTACGGCCACTGTAGCAATGACGACCGTAATTTAGACCGTGGAACTCTCTGTAAAGCTTCAAAGTCCAAATTTCGTCACTTCTCTTCGACATTATCCTTCCTTTCCCCTTTTTCATCGACACTACAACCAAAAACATGAACATACCGGAAGAAATCGAGGCAAAAATAAAGCAAAAACTTCTATTCTAAGCTAATCTATGAATCGAAAGCAAAAACGAAAATGCAATACCTTGGGTTGCCTCCCAAGAAGCGCTTTGTTTAAGGTCCGTAGCTAGACCAAACTCGCACTTATTCGAGTGCGGTAGGTGCGAACTCCTCAGCTTGGAGCTCCGGTGAGTACTTCTTGAGTCGTTGACCGTTCACCTTAAAACTTCCGCTAGCTTCACCCCATACTTCAACTGCACCATGGGGGAAAATACGCTTAATTAGAAAAGGTCCAGTCCAACGAGATTTTAACTTACCTGGAAAGAGGCGAAGTCTCGAATTGAAGAGGAGAACTTGATCTCCCTCTTGGAAGTCCTTTGGAATGATATGCTTATCATGCCAACGCTTTGCTCTTTCCTTGTAGATCTTAGCGTTTTCGTAGGCGTTCAAACGGAGTTCATCCAGCTTGTTGATGTCTAGGAGACGCTTCTCTCCCGCTTCTTTCATGCTGAAATTCAGCCACTTGATAGCCCAAAACGCCTTGTGCTCTAGCTCTACCGGCAAGTGACAAGACTTCCCATACACAAGGTTGTATGGTGTGGTTCCTATGGGAGTCTTATATGCAGTCCGGTATGCCCATAGCGCATCATCTAGTTTCAAGGACCAGTCCTTCCTAGTCCTCGAAACCGTCTTCTCTAGAATTCCCTTGATCTCCCTATTTGAGATCTCAACTTGTCCACTCGTTTGTGGATGGTAAGGGGTGGCGATCTTGTGAGTAACCCCATACTTGGACAGAAGAGCTTCAAAGCGACGGGCTATGAAGTGAGAACCTCCATCACTAATGATCGTCCTTGGCGTCCCGAATCGCGGAAAAATGGTCTTGTTGAAGAACTTAACCACCACCATGGCGTCATTTGTGGGAGAGGCAATGGCTTCCACCCATCTAGAAACGTAGTCTACCGCCAATAGTATGTATTGGTTCCCACAAGAAGAAGGGAATGGTCCCATGAAATCAACTCCCCAAACGTCAAAAATCTCCACCTCTTGGATGTTGTTGAGGGGCATCTCGTTCCTTCTAGAGATATTGCCTGTTCTTTGACAAGCATCGCAACAAGAAACAAAGGATTGCACATCTTTAAATAAAGTAGGCCAATAAAATCCGGATTGCAATACCTTTGCGCTAGTTTTGTTCGAACTAGCGTGTCCTCCACAAGGTAGTGAATGACAATGACGGATGACACTTTGCATTTCATCTTCCGGCACACATCGCCGAATGATGCCATCCGGACCTCTCTTGAAGAGAAGAGGCTCGTTCCAATGGTATTCCCGGACGTCCTTGAAGAACTTCTTCCTTTGCGCATATGATAGTCCGGGTGGTATTTCCTGGCAAACCAAATAATTAACGAAATCAGCAAACCATGGTTCATCACCCTTGGAGATTACCTTGATGCACTCCTCAATGATGTGTAGGTGTTCGTCCGGAAAGGAGTCATCAATGGGTAAATGGTCGTCCTCTAGATGTGTTAGGCGACTCAAGTGATCCGCAACAGAATTTTCCGAGCCTTTCTTGTCGCGGATCTCAAGATCGAATTCCTGTAGGAGAAGAATCCATCTAATCAGCCTTGGCTTCGCGTCCTTCTTTGCAAGGAGGTACCGGATCGCAGCATGATCCGTGTAGACAATCACCTTTGCACCTACAAGATAGGAACGAAACTTGTCAATAGCGTAGACAATGGCTAGAAATTCCTTTTCCGTAGTGGCGTAGTTGAGCTGGGCTTCGTCTAGCGTCTTGCTAGCGTAGTATATGGCATGGGTTCGTCCTTCCTTTCGTTGCCCAAGAACAGCTCCTATGGCTACGTCACTAGCATCGCACATAATCTCGAAAGGGAGAGTCCAATCCGGTGGTTGGATAATAGGTGCTGAAATTAGAGCTTGCCGGATGGTGTTGAACGCATCTAGACATTCCTGCGAAAACTCAAAAACCGCATCCTTCATCAATAGATTAGTGAGAGGTTTTGATATCTTAGAAAAGTCTTGGATAAAACGTCTATAAAATCCAGCATGTCCTAGAAAACTTCTTATTCCCTTCACCGAAACTGGGGGAGGAAGTTTCTCTATGGTCTCTATTTTAGCCTTGTCTACCTCTATCCCTCTACTAGAGACTAAGTGACCTAAAACGATTCCTTCTTTAACCATGAATTGACACTTCTCCCAATTAAGAACTAGGTTAGTGTCTTCACATCTTTGCAAAACAAGAGAAAGGTTAGAAAGACAATCGTTAAAAGAGGAACCGTAAACGGAGAAGTCGTCCATGAAGACTTCCATGATTTCCTCTACGTATTCGGAGAAGATGGCCATCATGCACCGTTGAAAGGTGGCTGGGGCGTTGCAAAGCCCGAACGGCATCCTCCTATAAGCGAACGTACCCCAAGGGCACGTGAAAGTGGTCTTCTCTTGATCATCCGGATGTATCGGGATCTGAAAGAAACCACTATAACCGTCAAGGTAGCAAAAGTATGAATGTTGTGCTAACCTTTCAAGCATTTGGTCGATGAA
The DNA here is from genome assembly GCA_033239045.1 of Fagopyrum esculentum. Classification (NCBI taxonomy): domain Eukaryota; kingdom Viridiplantae; phylum Streptophyta; class Magnoliopsida; order Caryophyllales; family Polygonaceae; genus Fagopyrum; species Fagopyrum esculentum. The sequence goes on along the minus strand of BSUD01000004.1, from coordinate 152,972,892 downwards.
TGGCAATGGAAAGTGATCCTTCCGCGTTGCGTTGTTGAGCTTGCGGTAGTCTATGCACATTCGCCATCCAGTCACGGTTCGGGTAGGAATGAGTTCGTTGTTCTTATTGGTGATGACCGTCATTCCTCCCTTCTTCGGAACTACTTGAACTGGGCTCACCCACTTGCTATCGGAGATAGGATAGATGATACCTGCATCAAGAAGTTTAAGAATTTCCTTCTTGACAACCTCCTTCATGGTCGGATTTAACCGCCTTTGAGGTTGTCTTGAAGTTCTAAAGTCCTCCTCCATTAGTATTTTATGCATGCATAGGGAGGGTTTAATTCCTACTAAGTCCTCAATAGTATAGCCTATGGCTTTTCTATGTTTCCTAAGGACAATCATGAGCTGTTCATGTTCATCTATGCTTAATTCGGAACTAACGATAACCGGGAAGGTGGAGTTAGATCCAAGAAAAGCGTACCTTAGATGAGTAGGAAGTGGTTTGAGTTCCATTGCTTTCGGAGCTTCCAATGGTCCTTGGGGAGCTTCCGATGTTTCCTTAGAGGTTTCTAAGGATGTTGGATGGTTTGGAGAAGAATTAGGAGAAGTTGAAGAAGCGTGCTGATCACTATTTTCCACGGTCAAAATCACGTTTTCCCTTGCTTTTCCACGGCCGTAATATCCTCTGGAATGGACATCGAATTCTGCATCACAATCCACGGCCGTAATCTTGGGTCAAACCGTGATTTTTGCCTTCATTCGTGCATTCCTCAATCTAATACTCCAAATTGCTTCCAAAAGGTGTCCTTGATCTAGAGGTACATCAACTCAACTCTCCTTCGCTCGATTTCGTTCGGAAATAGCTCCAAATCACCTATAATCAACATAGAACTCGTGTAGACATCCATATCGACAATATAGGCAATACTAGCTCATATATGCATAAAGCTCCATCAAAGACTATCAATATGAATCAAATGCGATTATAAAACGTGCCTAAAATATCACAATATTTCATGCTAACAAATAACCCCATACTTAACACTTGCTTGTCCCTAAGCAAGGTCTTTCAAAAAGCTTTAAACAAGAGTTAGGATGAAATATGTGTACCTTCTTTTTGGATGAAAGTGACTTCTAAAGAATAGATCATTCTCAAACCTTGCTTCATTCGTTTTCAAACTTTCACACACTTAATTAGAGAGTAAGAGGTAAAGAAAGCTCATGAAACAATTCAACTTCCAAGCAAGCATTATAACCTTCGAACATTATCAAAATCAATCATAAGAACTTCAATTTAGATCACCAAGCCATATAACATTCTTTTGATCTTAAGGACTTTCAAAGGAAAAGGTCTAGAGTATGGAAGGGGAGGGAAAACTTTAAGGGAGAGTGGTGCGTAAATCCGGGAAAGTGGACAACTACCTTCTTCTTCTTTTGCGGTTTCCGCAACTCTTCACTTAGAGCTTCGCTCTTACTTTTCATTTTTCGACTTTACTTTTGGAGTTATGGATAGAGGTGCACAAAAACCGAAGCCTAGGAGATTGGCGTTTCTCATTTTTGCGAGATGCCTCAAACCCTTAGCGCACATACCATAATCCGCTAGGAATATCGCTCAATCCGACTTTGGCAAGACACAAACACCCGGCTATGTGAATGGTGCCGAGTTACTCATCTTCATGATTGACTTCCCCAAACCTATAATTTCTTTCTATTCAATTGATTGCAAATATATGCTCTCATGGCCCTCCCACATCAAACATGCCTTTTTCTCATTCACTTTCCAAGTTCCCGGATGGGTAAGGGAGGCTAATATTTCAATGAGGAGTTAGATGATCAAAGGAAAGAAGAAAGAAAGTATCGAATTGCCTTAATCATTTCAAAAAGAAGCATAAGAACTTATAATGTGATTTCAACTTCGATTTCTTATCTGATTTAGGTAACATTTTCACATTATAAAACTTGCAAAAGAGGTAAAATCTATTCATTCAATTTCTTTTCGAATTACTATCCTTTCAAGCATGCAATTGTTATCAACTTAATTCACAAGTAGTGTTTATCATAGAATTCATCTCAATTCATTAGAAGCATCAAATTTTTCAAAAATTTTCAATTTTTATGGGTTTTTAAAGTTCTTTTTCATGCAATGCAAGAATGAAACGTGTGACATATGATGAACATGCAATAATAGTCTCGGAATAGAAGCAACATATAGAGTAGAGTTATTACAAACGTTTAGTACATCCCACCCCATACTTAGGACGAACATTGTCCCTAATGTTCACAAGAAAGAATAAAAGCAAGAAAAGAAAAGAAAACTCACAAATGGCGGCGGGGATGTCTAAAACGAGCAAGTCCGGTCATCCATCACTGCGGCGCCGGTGGAGGTGGGAATGGAGAGAAACTCGGGTCATAGTATCGCCCAAACTGCTGGCGGTAGACGTCCCTCATCATGTGGTCGAGGTCGTCCAAACGTCCATCTCTAGCGTCCGCCCGGATCTCCAATGCTCCGACTCTCTCTGAAAGTCCGGTAGCCCACTCCGGCATCCTCTCATACCATCCCGGAGCGCGATCATACCATCCGGGAGCGTCTGCTGGTGCTGCTGGTGGTGGTGGTGGTGGTGGTGCTGTGTGTGTAGTGGACCAAGGAGGAGGTGTCTCGTACCAGGTGGGAGGTGTAGTCATCCACGTGGGTCTCTCGCTCACACTAGCGCGGCGAGATGACGAGCCTGAAGCTCCAGTCGGACGCGGAGAGCGTCTAGGTACATCCTGCTGATCCGGCTGATCCGGAAACGAGCCGAACTCCTGCTCTGCTCCTGCACCACTCTCATACGGATCTCCCATATCCTCCTCATCTACAACCGGCGGTGGAACGTAAGGGGGAGCTACAAGCCTGTTCGCATGCATCGCAGCGAACGTCTCCTTCCAGTTGTGGCGTCCTGCCACAATGGAATACTCCGGCAGCCACTCAATACCCCTGCCGGTCCTACTCTCCCAGGGCATGCCCGCGTAAGGCGGACCTCTATGTGTGGGGAAGATGAGTCCCCTAACCATGAAAGCGTGTAGCCCTAATGGAACTGCCGGTATACGCGTACAAGCTGAGAAATCCACTCCAAGAGTCCCAGCTATGTGGGTCACTATCCCACCATATCCGATGTTCCCTCTCGATTTGTTCTTCAATTTACTCATAGTCGCCGCCAGAAGGGTAGCACAATCGGCGCGGCATCCGTGAAGCATAGCATAGAGCAGGAATAGCTCATCCGTCTTGATCTTTTGGGGCGTCTCCGTCCTAGGGAAGAGACACTCCGAAAGAACACGGTGAGCTATCTTCAAGGCCAAATGGTACATCAATTTGGCCTTGGTGTCAGCTGGATGCCAACGGTCCTCGTCGGCATAGACCATAGCTACATCTCCCCAAAAGTCCTTAGCGGACACGTTCCTAGGGATGCGACCGTTGTAGGTCTCGTGGAACCCAAAAATGGTCCCAAACTCAACTATACTCAACTGGTAGTCTTGGTTCATGAGGCGGAAGGAGACGGTTCTATCAACAGGGCTGTGCTCAAAAGACGTCACAACCTCTCGGGTGATCTCCTCATAAGCGTCTTCACGAATATTCGTGAAGACAAGCAAACCGGCTCTATCCAAGAGCCATGTAAGGTCATCTACAATGTTGAGAGGATGTAGATCCTCCAACAACAGGTATCTAGGGCCAATCACTGCCCTCTTCTCGATCCTCTCAAATGCAGCTTGGTGGTTTTCGTGTATGATCGGGATGCTAGGGTGAGGTGGTGAGGATGGAGGTGAAGATGGAGGTGAAGGTGAGGGAGATGAGGGTGGTGGTGGTGCCCTAGATGTGGAGGGGTTACCCTTTCTCTTCTTACTCTGTTCCCCTTTCTTTTCCTTAATCCTTCCAGAAACTCTCCTCACGAAGTCCATTCTGTTACAAATTACGGTCTGTTCTTCCAAAACCACGGCCGTGGAACCTTAACAGACCGTGATTCGACACAGAATTTTCGATTCTCAGCAAATCAGCAATCAAACTCAACCACAATCAGTCCTAATCTAATTTCTTCCAATCTTAATCAGTTCTTCCTAATAATCTCTAACAAAAACGAACAAAAACGGCTAAAATCAAGAAGAGAGCAAAAACCTCTTTTTTCGGATTGAGAAATCCAAAATGCGAGTTTGTTGATCGTTTTCCGCGCGATTTGTTGCTTGGATCTTGTTCTTGGTTGGATTTGCTTCGGTTTAGGAAGAAGAATCGTTAAAAACGATTAGAGATTGAAGATTTGGGAGGGGCTGTGCCGTTTCGTCGTTTAGGTCGTGGAAATTGGGGATTTTTGTGGTGTTTTTGTGGTGAAGTGTGGCTTTTATACTTGCAGGCAAAATTTCAAAAACCACGGTCTGTCAGGGCATTCCACGGCCGTGGAAATGTACGGACCCGTAATTTTGGTGATTTTTCACAGGCCTTTGAGAATTACGGCCACTGTAGCAATGACGACCGTAATTTAGACCGTGGAACTCTCTGTAAAGCTTCAAAGTCCAAATTTCGTCACTTCTCTTCGACATTATCCTTCCTTTCCCCTTTTTCATCGACACTACAACCAAAAACATGAACATACCGGAAGAAATCGAGGCAAAAATAAAGCAAAAACTTCTATTCTAAGCTAATCTATGAATCGAAAGCAAAAACGAAAATGCAATACCTTGGGTTGCCTCCCAAGAAGCGCTTTGTTTAAGGTCCGTAGCTAGACCAAACTCGCACTTATTCGAGTGCGGTAGGTGCGAACTCCTCAGCTTGGAGCTCCGGTGAGTACTTCTTGAGTCGTTGACCGTTCACCTTAAAACTTCCGCTAGCTTCACCCCATACTTCAACTGCACCATGGGGGAAAATACGCTTAATTAGAAAAGGTCCAGTCCAACGAGATTTTAACTTACCTGGAAAGAGGCGAAGTCTCGAATTGAAGAGGAGAACTTGATCTCCCTCTTGGAAGTCCTTTGGAATGATATGCTTATCATGCCAACGCTTTGCTCTTTCCTTGTAGATCTTAGCGTTTTCGTAGGCGTTCAAACGGAGTTCATCCAGCTTGTTGATGTCTAGGAGACGCTTCTCTCCCGCTTCTTTCATGCTGAAATTCAGCCACTTGATAGCCCAAAATGCCTTGTGCTCTAGCTCTACCGGCAAGTGACAAGACTTCCCATACACAAGGTTGTATGGTGTGGTTCCTATGGGAGTCTTATATGCAGTCCGGTATGCCCATAGCGCATCATCTAGTTTCAAGGACCAATCCTTCCTAGTCCTCGAAACCGTCTTCTCTAGAATTCCCTTGATCTCCCTATTTGAGATCTCAACTTGTCCACTCGTTTGTGGATGGTAAGGGGTGGCGATCTTGTGAGTAACCCCATACTTGGACAGAAGAGCTTCAAAGCGACGGGCTATGAAGTGAGAACCTCCATCACTAATGATCGTCCTTGGCGTCCCGAATCGCGGGAAAATGGTCTTGTTGAAGAACTTAACCACCACCATGGCGTCATTTGTGGGAGAGGCAATGGCTTCCACCCATCTAGAAACGTAGTCTACCGCCAATAGTATGTATTGGTTCCCACAAGAAGAAGGGAATGGTCCCATGAAATCAACTCCCCAAACGTCAAAAATCTCCACCTCTTGGATGTTGTTGAGGGGCATCTCGTTCCTTCTAGAGATATTGCCTGTTCTTTGACAAGCATCGCAACAAGAAACAAAGGATTGCACATCTTTAAATAAAGTAGGCCAATAAAATCCGGATTGCAATACCTTTGCGCTAGTTTTGTTCGAACTAGCGTGTCCTCCACAAGGTAGTGAATGACAATGACGGATGACACTTTGCATTTCATCTTCCGGCACACATCGCCGAATGATGCCATCCGGACCTCTCTTGAAGAGAAGAGGCTCGTTCCAATGGTATTCCCGGACGTCCTTGAAGAACTTCTTCCTTTGCGCATATGATAGTCCGGGTGGTATTTCCTGGCAAACCAAATAATTAACGAAATCAGCAAACCATGGTTCATTACCTTTGGAGATTACCTTGATGCACTCCTCAATGATGTGTAGGTGTTCGTCCGGAAAGGAGTCATCAATGGGTAAATGGTCGTCCTCTAGATGTGTTAGGCGACTCAAGTGATCCGCAACAGAATTTTCCGAGCCTTTCTTGTCGCGGATCTCAAGATCGAATTCCTGTAGGAGAAGAATCCATCTAATCAGCCTTGGCTTCGCGTCCTTCTTTGCAAGGAGGTACCGGATCGCAGCATGATCCGTGTAGACAATCACCTTTGCACCTACAAGATAGGAACGAAACTTGTCAATAGCGTAGACAATGGCTAGAAATTCCTTTTCCGTAGTGGCGTAGTTGAGCTGGGCTTCGTCTAGCGTCTTGCTAGCGTAGTATATGGCATGGGTTCGTCCTTCCTTTCGTTGCCCAAGAACAGCTCCTATGGCTACGTCACTAGCATCGCACATAATCTCGAAAGGGAGAGTCCAATCCGGTGGTTGGATAATAGGTGCTGAAATTAGAGCTTGCCGGATGGTGTTGAACGCATCTAGACATTCCTGCGAAAACTCAAAAACCGCATCCTTCATCAATAGATTAGTGAGAGGTTTTGATATCTTAGAAAAGTCTTGGATAAAACGTCTATAAAATCCAGCATGTCCTAGAAAACTTCTTATTCCCTTCACCGAAACTGGGGGAGGAAGTTTCTCTATGGTCTCTATTTTAGCCTTGTCTACTTCTATCCCTCTACTAGAGACTAAGTGTCCTAAAACGATTCCTTCTTTAACCATGAATTGACACTTCTCCCAATTAAGAACTAGGTTAGTGTCTTCACATCTTTGCAAAACAAGAGAGAGGTTAGAAAGACAATCGTTAAAAGAGGAACCGTAAACGGAGAAGTCGTCCATGAAGACTTCCATGATTTCCTCTACGTATTCGGAGAAGATGGCCATCATGCACCGTTGAAAGGTGGCTGGGGCGTTGCAAAGCCCGAACGGCATCCTCCTATAAGCGAACGTACCCCAAGGGCACGTGAATGTGGTCTTCTCTTGATCATCCGGATGTATCGGGATCTGAAAGAAACCACTATAACCGTCAAGGTAGCAAAAGTATGAATGTTGTGCTAACCTTTCAAGCATTTGGTCGATGAATGGCAATGGAAAGTGATCCTTCCGCGTTGCGTTGTTGAGCTTGCGGTAGTCTATGCACATTCGCCATCCGGTCACGGTTCGGGTAGGAATGAGTTCGTTGTTCTTATTGGTGATGACCGTCATTCCTCCCTTCTTCGGAACTACTTGAACTGGGCTCACCCACTTGCTATCGGAGATAGGATAGATGATACCTGCATCAAGAAGTTTAAGAATTTCCTTCTTGACAACCTCTTTCATGGTCGGATTCAACCGCCTTTGAGGTTGTCTTGAAGTTCTAAAGTCCTCCTCCATTAGTATTTTATGCATGCATAGGGAGGGTTTAATTCCTACTAAGTCCTCAATAGTATAGCCTATGGCTTTTCTATGTTTCCTAAGGACAATCATGAGCTGTTCATGTTCATCTATGCTTAATTCGGAACTAACGATAACCGGGAAGGTGGAGTTAGATCCAAGAAAAGCGTACCTTAGATGAGTAGGAAGTGGTTTGAGTTCCATTGCTTTCGGAGCTTCCAATGATCCTTGAGGAGCTTCCGATGTTTCCTTAGAGGTTTCTAAGGATGTTGAATGGTTTGGAGAAGAATTAGGAGAGGTTGAAGAAGCGTGCTGATCACTATTTTCCACGGTCAAAATCACGTTTTCCCCTGCTTTTCCACGGCCGTAATATCCTCTGGAATGGAAGTCGAATTTGGTTGTGGAATCCACGGCCGTGGAATACAGGGTATGGCCGTGGAATCTTGTATTTTCAGCCTCGTCGTGGAGTTTTTCAAACTCCACTTCATGCATCTCTTCTTGTGCTTCCAAGGCTTCAATTTCCTCTTTGCACTCTCCTTCTTCTCCTTCATGGGTTAGACTCATAGTGATAACCTTTTGCAAAGGATCGTTAAAGAGAATCGCACTTACCTCCTCCCTAGGGTTGTCCTCCGTCTTTCCTGGAAGTTTCCCTTGATTCCTAGGAACTTCCTCCGCATGGTTGAACATTTGATTCTCCAAAACCTTTTGAGCCTTGTCAACCTTAGAAATTTGATCATCAACCTTGATGATGCGGTTCTCCAACCCTTGAAGCTTTCCCAAGATCGTTTCCAACATGGGATCCGGCTTTTCCTTTCCCGTATTGTTTCCTCCATTTGATGATTGCCCCTGGCTTTTCAAAGGAGTAGAGGAAGAAGAGGGTGGAGTTAGTGAATTGGAATTGGAAGGATAGGAGTTACCGGAATTTTGTTGATTGGAGCGCCAATTGTTGTTGTTCGAACCACGATTGTTGTTCCAATTGTTGTTGTTCCGGTTGTTGTTGTTTCCATTCCAATTGTTGTTCCGGTTATTGTTCCGGTTATTGTTGTTGCGGTTGGTGCTGTCACCGCCGTTGTTATTGCCCAAATAGCCAACATCCTTCTCTTGCTGCTTTGGAAAGTTGGTCTTGATAGCCTCCTTCAACTCTTTGATCTCATTGTTGAGGGAGAAAATCTGATTTTGAGCTTCATGTGTGAGCTTCGCTCCTTGCTCCACACGATTTCCCTCCATCTTCCGGTGGGAATACTTCTCTATGACTCTTGCTTGCTTCTCAATGAAGTCCCAAGCGTCATCTTCTCTCATGTCCATGAACGTTCCACATGAGAGGGATTGAAGGTTGAATTGCGTTCCCGCATCCAGCCCCTTGTAGTAAATTTCCAGCAAGGCAAGCTTGGATATGCCATGATGAGGGCAATCCAAGAGCAAGTCCTGAAACCTTTCCCAAGATTGAAACAAACTTTCGTTAGGTCTCATAGAAAAAGCATTAATCTTACCTCTAAGTTCCGCCGTTTTGGAGGGCGGGAAGAACTTGGTGAGAAACTCTGCGGAGAGGTCTTCCCACGTCTCTAGCTTTCCACTAGGAAGAGCTTGGTACCAAGATAGCGCTTTCCCTTTCAAAGAGAAAAAGAAAGGTTTGAGCTTATAGCTGTTGGTAGTAGCGTTCTTTGGTCTCATTGTCTCCATCATGCACTCAAAGTTTTGCAAGTGTTGGTGTGGAGATTCAGCGCTTGTACCGCCAAACTGACTTTGGCGAACAAGAGTGATAACTTGAGGGTTGAAACTAAACCCTTGTACGTCTTCAGCATCAAAGTTCACACCTAAGCGGCGTGGTTGTTGTGTTGGATCCATCCGTTGGCCAAGAGTTCTTGGCTCGTTATCCACACGTTCGACTCTCACATTCCTAGGAGGAATGCGGCGGTTAGCAGCTCCTTGTGTGTTGAAAGGATTTATATTGATCGTGGGATCAATCTCTTCTAGCGCGGGCATAGAAGAATCACTATCATCGGCGGATGAGTTACCTCTTCTTCTAGACCTTGTCCTTCTTCTCGAGGACTTCTTTCCCACCTTGTCTTCAAGATCGCTCATCTTTATTTTCATTTGAACGATCATGTCTTGTAGACCGTTAACTTGAGTTTGATGACGATCCATCTCATCCTGGAGGAGATTTTCGTTCCATCGGAGTTGAGCTTCCTTCTCCGCTAACTTAGTTTGAAGATCGTTTTCGTTTTCTTGAGCCATCCTCTTTTCTTTGCGTTTTTGTCTTAAGGTTTTCTCTAGCTCTTGATCAAGAGGTAAGAGATCTTCGGTGTTCCTAGACCTGCGCATGCACTCAAGAAGAATCAAATAGCGAGAGCAAGCTCCCAAGCTTGACAACCGGTCACCGAATTCGGCCGAAACCAAATCCCCGGCAACGGCGCCAAAAACTTGTTCGCCCCTAGAGGTGTGTGCAAATAAGCTTTAAATTTATAAAACTAGAATCAAGCAGCGAACCCGCAGTGTACGGATCGAGGTAGCTAAGCAAGAATTCCAGAGTATCGAACACAGGGATTTGGGTGGGAACAAATTCGATTTCAAGTTATCAAGCAATGAATATGGGAGTTTTGCAAATATTGGGAAAACAACAATCCTAAAGATCCGGGTATTCAGTTGTGGCAACAGATTCAAGATATACTAATGATATAAAGACAGAGTAGAGACATGCAAAGGTATACTAATGTAAGGCAATCGTACGGTTGAGGTTCCAAAAACCTTATGTAACTCACCTAAAAGATACTCCTTATACAGGTTGTTGAGGCTCAATATAAAGAGGTTCTTAAAGCAAGGATTAGTATCAAATACCCAAACCTATAATCTAAAGGTCAAGACTAACTTATCCGATTGAGGTTGTTGAGGCTCACAATCGAGGTAGAGGTTGTTGAGGCTTCACTACCACCTAGAAAAGACAAGTCTAAACTAAGCTAAAGCAAATCTTTAATTTTGGATTAAGGTAAAAGCAAGGCTCGTAAACTCATGGAAATTACGGTTAGATCTTGAGATTCCACGGTCGTGGAACTCAAGAACAGCCCGTAATTTAAGGTTGTCGGCGACAATTCTCTAACTCTCAGGGTCTAATCTGTTTGCGATCGATCTATCATCATCTAGGCCACAACTATCAACCCTTCACCTTAGAATTGTTAAGGGTTTTTAGCCAATAACAGTCATTTGATAGCAATTCAAGATTTATAAGATAAAGGATGGGAACTTTCAAGAACTTTCAATAATCTTCAAACGAATCTCAGAATCACAATCAAGAACAAGTGTTTATCAAAAGATTCGAATCAAACAAACAATCACAATCTTTAGGAAAGAAAGGAAAAGGGATATTAATCCGATCCTAAATCAAACCTAAGCAAGAAAAGGAGTTTTCTTGCAAAATCCTCCAAGAACTTCGATCTTCCTCAACGCGAAGATCGCTAACAGCAATTCTCCAGTCACGAACTTTGATCTTCGATGAGATCTCCCAAAATCACCTTCAAGAATGAAGGTTTGTGTGTTGCTAAGCTTTAGGGTTTTTGAAAAGTCGTAAGCTCGTCAACGGGGTAAAGCGAGATGTAGCGAGGTGTCGGAATCTTGCCTCATCCGTCCTTTTTATAATGCAGGGCAAAGCGTCGGCCCGGCCCGATCTTCAAAAGATCATGGCTTCGAAACGTGGCGAAGGGATTCGCCAAGATCACGGTCGTGGAAGATTCCACGACCGTAATTCTGAGGCGTGGAAACAAATACGGATAGCTTCCACGGCCGTAATATCCCCTGGAATGAACATCGAATTCTGCATCACAATCCACGGCCGTAATCTTGGGTCAAACCGTGATTTTTGCCTTCATTCGTGCATTCCTCAATCTAATACTCCAAATTGCTTCCAAAAGGTGTTCTAAATCTGGAAGTACTTCAACTCAACTCTCCCTTGCTCGATTTCGTTCGGAAATAGCTCCAAATTACCTATAATCAACATAGAACTCGTGTAGACATCCATATCGACAATATAGGTAATACTAGCTCATATATGCATAAAGCTCCATCGAAGACTATCAATATGAATCAAATACGGTTATAAAACGTGCCTAAAATGTCACAATATTTCATGCTAACAAATAACCCCATACTTAATACTTGCTTGTCCCTAAGCAAGGTCTTTCAAAAAGCTTTAAACAAGAGTTAGGATGAAATATGTGTACCTTCTTTTTGGATGGAAGTGACTTCTAAAGAATAGATCATTCTCAAACCTTGCTTCATTCGTTTTCAAACTTTCACACACTTAAATAGAGAGTAAGAGGTAAAGAAAGCTCATGAAACAATTTAACTTCCAAGCAAGCATCATAACCTTCAAACATTATCAAAATCAATCGTAAGAATTTCAATTTAGATCACCAAGCCATATAACATTCTTTTGATCTTAAGGACTTTTCAAAGGAAAAGGTCTAGAGTATGGAAGGGAAGGGAAACTTTAAGGGAGAGTGGTGCATAAATCCGGGAAAATGGACTACTACCTTCTTCTTCTTTTGCGGTTTCCGCAACTCTTCACTTTGAGCTTCGCTCTTACTTTTCATTTTTCGACTTTACTTTTGGAGTTATGGATAGAGGTGCACAAAAACCGAAGCCTAGGAGATTGGCGTTTCTCATTTTTGCGAGATGCCTCAAACCCTTAGCGCACATACCATAATCCGCTAGGAATATCGCTCAATCCGACTTTGGCAAGACACAAACACCCGGCTATGTGAATGGTGCCGAGTTACTCATCTTCATGATTGACTTCCCCAAACCTATAATTTCTTTCTATTCAATTGATTGCAAATATATGCTCTCATGGCCCTCCCACATCAAACATGCCTTTTTCTCATTCACTTTCCAAGTTCCCGGATGGGTAAGGGAGGCTAATATTTCAATGAGGAGTTAGATGATCAAAGGAAGGAAGAAAGAAGGTATCGAATTGCCTTAATCATTTCAAAAAGAAGCATAAGAACTTATAATGTGATTTCAACTTCGATTTCTTACATAATTTAGGTAACATTTTCACATTATAAAACTTGCAAAAGAGGTAAAATCTATTCATTCAATTTCTTTTCGAATTACTATCCTTTCAAGCATGCAATTGTTATCAACTTAATTCACAAGTAGTGTTTATCATAGAATTCATCTCAATTCATTAGAAGCATCAAATTTTTCAAAAATTATCAATTTTTATGGGTTTTTAAAGTTCTTTTTCATGCAATGCAAGAATGAAACGTGTGACATATGATGAACATGCAATAATAGTCTCGGAATAGAAGCAACATATAGAGTAGAGTTATTACAAACATTTAGTACATCCCACCCCATACTTAGGACGAACATTGTCCCTAATGTTCACAAAAAAGAACAAAAGCAAGAAAGGAAAAGAAAACTCACAAATGGCGGCGGGGATGTCTAAAACGAGCAAGTTTCAAAAAATTACGGTCTATCGGGGCATTCCACGGCCGTGGAAATGTACGGACCCGTAATTTTGGTGATTTTTCACAGGCCTTTGAGAATTACGGCCACTGTAGCAATGACGACCGTAATTTAGACCGTGGAACTCTCTGTAAAGCTTCAAAGTCCAAATTTCGTCACTTCTCTTCGACATTATCCTTCCTTTCCCCTTTTTCATCGACACTACAACCAAAAACATGAACATACCGGAAGAAATCGAGGCAAAAATAAAGCAAAAACTTCTATTCTAAGCTAATCTATGAATCGAAAGCAAAAACGAAAATGCAATACCTTGGGTTGCCTCCCAAGAAGCGCTTTGTTTAAGGTCCGTAGCTAGACCAAACTCGCACTTATTCGAGTGCGGTAGGTGCGAACTCCTCAGCTTGGAGCTCCGGTGAGTACTTCTTGAGTCGTTGACCGTTCACCTTAAAACTTCCGCTAGCTTCACCCCATACTTCAACTGCACCATGGGGGAAAATACGCTTAATTAGAAAAGGTCCAGTCCAACGAGATTTTAACTTACCTGGAAAGAGGCGAAGTCTCGAATTGAAGAGGAGAACTTGATCTCCCTCTTGGAAGTCCTTTGGAATGATATGCTTATCATGCCAACGCTTTGCTCTTTCCTTGTAGATCTTAGCGTTTTCGTAGGCGTTCAAACGGAGTTCATCCAGCTTGTTGATGTCTAGGAGACGCTTCTCTCCCGCTTCTTTCATGCTGAAATTCAGCCACTTGATAGCCCAAAACGCCTTGTGCTCTAGCTCTACCGGCAAGTGACAAGACTTCCCATACACAAGGTTGTATGGTGTGGTTCCTATGGGAGTCTTATATGCAGTCCGGTATGCCCATAGCGCATCATCTAGTTTCAAGGACCAGTCCTTCCTAGTCCTCGAAACCGTCTTCTCTAGAATTCCCTTGATCTCCCTATTTGAGATCTCAACTTGTCCACTCGTTTGTGGATGGTAAGGGGTGGCGATCTTGTGAGTAACCCCATACTTGGACAGAAGAGCTTCAAAGCGACGGGCTATGAAGTGAGAACCTCCATCACTAATGATCGTCCTTGGCGTCCCGAATCGCGGAAAAATGGTCTTGTTGAAGAACTTAACCACCACCATGGCGTCATTTGTGGGAGAGGCAATGGCTTCCACCCATCTAGAAACGTAGTCTACCGCCAATAGTATGTATTGGTTCCCACAAGAAGAAGGGAATGGTCCCATGAAATCGACTCCCCAAACGTCAAAAATCTCCACCTCTTGGATGTTGTTGAGGGGCATCTCGTTCCTTCTAGAGATATTGCCTGTTCTTTGACAAGCATCGCAACAAGAAACAAAGGATTGCACATCTTTAAATAAAGTAGGCCAATAAAATCCGGATTGCAATACCTTTGCGCTAGTTTTGTTCGAACTAGCGTGTCCTCCACAAGGTAGTGAATGACAATGACGGATGACACTTTGCATTTCATCTTCCGGCACACATCGCCGAATGATGCCATCCGGACCTCTCTTGAAGAGAAGAGGCTCGTTCCAATGGTATTCCCGGACGTCCTTGAAGAACTTCTTCCTTTGCGCATATGATAGTCCGGGTGGTATTTCCTGGCAAACCAAATAATTAACGAAATCAGCAAACCATGGTTCGTCACCCTTGGAGATTACCTTGATGCACTCCTCAATGATGTGTAGGTGTTCGTCCGGAAAGGAGTCATCAATGGGTAAATGGTCGTCCTCTAGATGTGTTAGGCGACTCAAGTGATCCGCAACAGAATTTTCCGAGCCTTTCTTGTCGCGGATCTCAAGATCGAATTCCTGTAGGAGAAGAATCCATCTAATCAGCCTTGGCTTCGCGTCCTTCTTTGCAAGGAGGTACCGGATCGCAGCATGATCCGTGTAGACAATCACCTTTGCACCTACAAGATAGGAACGAAATTTGTCAATAGCGTAGACAATGGCTAGAAATTCCTTTTCCGTAGTGGCGTAGTTGAGCTGGGCTTCGTCTAGCGTCTTGCTAGCGTAGTATATGGCGTGGGTTCGTCCTTCCTTTCGTTGCCCAAGAACAGCTCCTATGGCTACGTCACTAGCATCGCACATAATCTCGAAAGGGAGAGTCCAATCCGGTGGTTGGATAATAGGTGCTGAAATTAGAGCTTGCCGGATGGTGTTGAACGCATCTAGACATTCCTGCGAAAACTCAAAAACCGCATCCTTCATCAATAGATTAGTGAGAGGTTTTGATATCTTAGAAAAGTCTTGGATAAAACGTCTATAAAATCCAGCATGTCCTAGAAAACTTCTTATTCCCTTCACCGAAACTGGAGGAGGGAGTTTCTCTATGGTCTCTATTTTAGCCTTGTCTACCTCTATCCCTCTACTAGAGACTAAGTGACCTAAAACGATTCCTTCCTTAACCATGAATTGACACTTCTCCCAATTAAGAACTAGGTTAGTGTCTTCACATCTTTGCAAAACAAGAGAAAGGTTAGAAAGACAATCGTTAAAAGAGGAACCGTAAACGGAGAAGTCGTCCATGAAGACTTCCATGATTTCCTCTACGTATTCGGAGAAGATGGCCATCATGCACCGTTGAAAGGTGGCTGGGGCGTTGCAAAGCCCGAACGGCATCCTCCTATAAGCGAACGTACCCCAAGGGCACGTGAATGTGGTCTTCTCTTGATCATCCGGATGTATCGGGATCTGAAAGAAACCACTATAACCGTCAAGGTAGCAAAAGTATGAATGTTGTGCTAACCTTTCAAGCATTTGGTCGATGAATGGCAATGGAAAGTGATCCTTCCGCGTTGCGTTGTTGAGCTTGCGGTAGTCTATGCACATTCGCCATCCGGTCACGGTTCGGGTAGGAATGAGTTCGTTGTTCTTATTGGTGATGACCGTCATTCCTCCCTTCTTCGGAACTACTTGAACTGGGCTCACCCACTTGCTATCGGAGATAGGATAGATGATACCTGCATCAAGAAGTTTAAGAATTTCCTTCTTGACAACCTCTTTCATGGTCGGATTCAACCGCCTTTGAGGTTGTCTTGAAGTTCTAAAGTCCTCCTCCATTAGTATTTTATGCATGCATAGGGAGGGTTTAATTCCTACTAAGTCCTCAATAGTATAGCCTATGGCTTTTCTATGTTTCCTAAGGACAATCATGAGCTGTTCATGTTCATCTATGCTTAATTCGGAACTAACGATAACCGGGAAGGTAGAATTAGATCCAAGAAAAGCGTACCTTAGATGAGTAGGAAGTGGTTTGAGTTCCATCGCTTTCGGAGCTTCCAATGATCCTTGAGGAGCTTCCGATGTTTCCTTAGAGGTTTCTAAGGATGTTGGATGGTTTGGAGAAGAATTTGGAGAAGTTGAAGAAGCGTGCTGATCACTATTTTCCACGGTCAAAATCACGTTCTCCCCTGTTTTTCCACGGCCGTAATATCCTCTGGAATGGAGGTCGAATTTGGTTGTGGAATCCACGGCCGTGGAATAAAGGGTATGACCGTGGAATCTTGTATTTTCAGCCTCATCGTGGAGTTTCTCAAACTCCATTTCATGCATCTCTTCTTGTGCTTCTAAGGCTTCAATTTCCTCTTTGCACTCTCCTTCTTCTCCTTCATGGGTTAGACTCATAGTGATAACCTTTTGTAAAGGGTCGTCAAAGAGAATCGCACTTACCTCCTCCCTAGACAAGCCTTCTTCGTCTTGGATGTTGTAAATATCCTCATCAAAGATCGGCTCCTTCACTAGAGTGGAAAGAACGAACTCCACTTTCTCCTCTCCAATGTCAAAAGCGAGTCTCCCATTCTTGCAATCGACCATACAGCCGGAAGTTGCAAGAAACGGTCTTCCGAGTATGATCGGGACCGGACTATCTGCAGGAATGTCAAGCACAACAAAATCAATAGGGACAAAGAACTTGCCTAGCTTGACAGGGACGTCCTCTACAATGCCGACGGGACGAGTAATGGATCGATCCGCCATGTATAACGTCATCTTCACCGGTTTAGGATCGCCTAAACCGATCTTCCTGCACAATGCAAGTGGTATGATGCTCACACTTGCTCCTAAGTCACATAAAGCGTCATATGTGACCTCTCCCACTCCTATGGGAATGCAAAATGACCCCGGATCCTTCAGCTTTGGGGGCATTTTCTCCTTCATAGTCTTGATGAGGTCCGAAGAATCCGAACTCATCTTGACTTCTCCAAAATCTTCTAGCTTCCTCTTGTTAGAGAGGAGCTCCTTCAAGAACTTGCCATAAGCCGGCATACCTACAATAGCATCAATGAAAGGTATATTAATATGCAGTTTGCTCATGAGTTCTATGAACTTACCGAATTGCTTGTCTAGGCGCGCTCGCGCTCTAGATTGAGGGAATGGTAGGGGGGGTTTGAAAGCTGGAGGTGGAACATAGACGTCCTCCTTCTCCTTCCCCTTTTCTTTACTTTTCTCTACGGGGACTTCAACAAACGTAGGCTGCGGATCGGTGGTAGTCACTCCGCTCCTAGTTGTGATCGCCATTACCCTTCCCTTAGGGTTGTCCTCCGTCTTTCCTGGAAGTTTCCCTTGATTCCTAGGAACTTCCTCCGCATGGTTGAACATTTGATTCTCCAAAACCTTTTGAGCTTTGTCAACCTTAGAAATTTGATCATCAACCTTGATGATGCGGTTCTCCAACCCTTGAAGCTTTCCCAAGATCGTTTCCAACATGGGATCCGGCTTTTCCTTTCCCGTATTGTTTCCTCCATTTGATGATTGCCCCTGGCTTTTCAAAGGAGTAGAGGAAGAAGAGGGTGGAGTTAGTGCATTGGAATTGGAAGGATATGAGTTACCGGAATTTTGTTGATTGGAGCGCCAATTGTTGTTGTTAGAACCACGATTGTTGTTCCAATTGTTGTTGTTCCGGTTGTTGTTGTTTCCATTCCAATTGTTTCCATTCCAATTGTTGTTCCGGTTATTGTTCCGGTTATTGTTGTTGCGGTTGGTGTTGTCACCGCCGTTGTTATTGCCCAAATAGCCAACATCCTTCTCTTGCTGCTTCGGAAAGTTGGTCTTGATAGCCTCCTTCAACTCCTTGATCTCATTGTTGAGGGAGAAAATCTGATTTTGAGCTTCATGTGTGAGCTTCGCTCCTTGCTCCACACGATTTCCCTCCACCTTCCGGTGGGAATACTTCTCTATGACTCTTGCTTGCTTCTCAATGAAGTCCCAAGCGTCATCTTCTCTCATGTCCATGAACGTCCCACATGAGAGGGATTGAAGGTTGAATTGCGTTCCCGCATCCAGCCCCTTGTAGTAAATTTCCAGCAGGGCAAGCTTGGATATGCCATGATGAGGGCAATCCAAGAGCAAATCCTGAAACCTTTCCCAAGATTGAAACAAACTTTCGTTAGGTCTCATAGAAAAAGCATTAATCTTACCTCTAAGTTCCGCCGTTTTAGAGGGCGGAAAGAACTTAGTGAGAAACTCTGCGGAGAGGTCTTCCCACGTCTCTAGCTTTCCACTAGGAAGAGCTTGGTACCAAGATAGCGCTTTCCCTTTCAAAGAGAAAAAGAAAGGTTTGAGCTTATAGCTGTTGGTAGTAGCGTTCTTTGGTCTCATTGTCTCCATCATGCACTCAAAGTTTTGCAAGTGTTGGTGTGGAGATTCAGCGCTTGTACCGCCAAACTGACTTTGGCGAACAAGAGTGATAACTTGAGGGTTGAAACTAAACCCTTGTACGTCTTCAGCATCAAAGTTCACACCTAAGCGGCGTGGTTGTTGTGTTGGATCCATCCGTTGGCCAAGAGTTCTTGGCTCGTTATCCACACGTTCGACTCTCACATTCCTAGGAGGAATGCGGCGGTTAGCAGCTCCTTGTGTGTTGAAAGGATTTATATTGATCGTGGGATCAATCTCTTCTAGCGCGGGCATAGAAGAATCACTATCATCGGCGGATGAGTTACCTCTTCTTCTAGACCTTGTCCTTCTTCTCGAGGACTTCTTTCCCACCTTGTCTTCAAGATCGCTCATCTTTATTTTCATTTGAACGATCATGTCTTGTAGACCGTTAACTTGAGTTTGATGACGATCCATCTCATCCTGGAGGAGATTTTCGTTCCATCGGAGTTGAGCTTCCTTCTCCGCTAACTTAGTTTGAAGATCGTTTTCGTTTTCTTGAGCCATCCTCTTCTCTTTGCGTTTTTGTCTTAAAGTTTTCTCTAGCTCTTGATCAAGAGGTAAGAGATCTTCGGTGTTCCTAGACCTGCGCATGCACTCAAGAAGAATCAAATAGCGAGAGCAAGCTCCCAAGCTTGACAACCGGTTACCGAATTCGGCCGAAACCAAATCCCCGGCAACGGCGCCAAAAACTTGTTCGCCCCTAGAGGTGTGTGCAAATAAGCTTTAAATTTATAAAACTAGAATCAAGCAGCGAACCCGCAGTGTACGGATCGAGGTAGCTAAGCAAGAATTCCAGAGTATCGAACACAGGGATTTGGGTGGGAACAAATTCGATTTCAGGTTATCAAGCAGTAAATATGAGAGTTTTGCAAATATTGGGAAAATAACAATCCTAAAGATCCGGGTATTCAGTTGTGGCAACAGATTCAAGATATACTAACGATATAAAGACAGAGTAGAGATATGCAAAGGTACACTAATGTAAGGCAATCGTACGGTTGAGGTTCCAAAAACCTTATGTAACTCACCTAAAAGATACTCCTTATACAGGTTGTTGAGGCTCAATATAAAGAGGTTCTTAAAGCAAGGATTAGTATCAAATACCCAAACCTATAATCTAAAGGTCAAGACTAACTTATCCGATTGAGGTTGTTGAGGCTCACAATCGAGGTAGAGGTTGTTGAGGCTTCACTACCACCTAGAAAAGACAAGTCTAAACTAAGCTAAAGCAAATCTTTAATTTTGGATTAAGGTAAAAGCAAGGCTCGTAAACTCATGGAAATTACGGTTGGATCTTGAGATTCCACGGTCGTGGAACTCAAGAACACCCCGTAATTTAAGGTTGTCGGCGACAATTCTCTAACTCTCAGGGTCTAATCTGTTTGCAATCGATCTATCATCATCTAGGCCACAACTATCAACCCTTCACCTTAGAATTGTTAAGGGTTTTTAGCCAATAACAGTCATTTGATAGCAATTCAAGATTTATAAGATAAAGGATGGGAACTTTCAAGAACTTTCAATAATCTTCAAAACGAATCTCAGAATCACAATCAAGAACAAGTGTTTATCAAAAGATTCGAATCAAACAAACAATCACAATCTTTAGGAAAGAAAGGAAAAGGGATATTAATCCGATCCTAAATCAAACCTAAGCAAGAAAAGGAGTTTTCTTGCAAAATCCTCCAAGAACTTCGATCTTCCTCAACGCGAAGATCGCTAACAGCAATTCTCCAGTCACGAACTTTGATCTTCGATGAGATCTCCCAAAATCACCTTCAAGAATGAAGGTTTGTGTGTTGCTAAGCTTTAGGGTTTTTGAAAAGTCGTAAGCTCGTCAACGGGGTAAAGCGAGATGTAGCGAGATGACGGAATCTTGCCTCATCCGTCCTTTTTATAATGCAGGGCAAAGCGTCGGCCCGGCCCGATCTTCAAAAGATCATGGCTTCGAAACGTGGCGAAGGGATTCGCCAAGATCACGGTCGTGGAAGATTCCACGACCGTAATTTAGGGCGTGAAGAGAAATACGGTTGTGTTCCACGGCCGTAATATCCCCTGGAATGAACATCGAATTCTGCATCACAATCCACGGCCGTAATCTTGGGTCAAACCGTGATTTTTGCCTTCATTCGTGCATTCCTCAATCTAATACTCCAAATTGCTTCCAAAAGGTGTCCTCGATCTAGAGGTACATCAACTCAACTCTCCTTCGCTCGATTTCGTTCGGAAATAGCTCCAAATTACCTATAATCAACATAGAACTCGTGTAGACATCCATATCGCTAATATAGGCAATACTAGCTCATATATGCATAAAGCTCCATCAAAGACTATCAATATGAATCAAATGCGATTATAAAACGTGCCTAAAATATCACAATATTTCATGCTAACAAATAACCCCATACTTAACACTTGCTTGTCCCTAAGCAAGGCCTTTCAAAAAGCTTTAAACAAGAGTTAGGATGAAATATGTGTACCTTCTTTTGGATGAAAGTAGCTTCTAAAGAATAGATCATTCTCAAACCTTGCTTCATTCGCTTTCAAACTTTCACACACTTAAATAGAGAGTAAGAGGTAAAGAAAGCTCATGAAACAATTTAACTTCCAAGCAAGCATCATAACCTTCAAACATTATCAAAATCAATCATAAGAATTTCAATTTAGATCACCAAGCCATATAACATTCTTTTGATCTTAAGGACTTTTCAAAGGAAAAGGTCTAGAGTATGGAAGGGAAGGGAAACTTTAAGGGAGAGTGGTGCATAAATCCGGGAAAATGGACTACTACCTTCTTCTTCTTTTGCGGTTTCCGCAACTCTTCACTTTGAGCTTCGCTCTTACTTTTCATTTTTCGACTTTACTTTTGGAGTTATGGATAGAGGTGCACAAAAACCGAAGCCTAGGAGATTGGCGTTTCTCATTTTTGCGAGATGCCTCAAACCCTTAGCGCACATACCATAATCCGCTAGGAATATCACTCAATCCGACTTTGGCAAGACACAAACACCCGGCTATGTGAATGGTGCCGAGTTACTCATCGTCATGATTGACTTCCCCAAACCTATAATTTCTTTCTATTCAATTGATTGCAAATATATGCTCTCATGGCCCTCCCACATCATACATGCCTTTTTCTCATTCATTTTCCAAGTTCCCGGATGGGTAAGGGAGGCTAATATTTCAATGAGGAGTTAGATGATCAAAGGAAAGAAGAAAGAAAGTATCGAATTGCCTTAATCATTTCAAAAAGAAGCATAAGAACTTATAATGTGATTTCAACTTCGATTTCTTACATGATTTAGGTAACATTTTCACATTATAAAACTTGCAAAAGAGGTAAAATCTATTCATTCAATTTCTTTTCGAATTACTATCCTTTCAAGCATGCAATCGTTATCAACTTAATTCACAAGTAGTGTTTATCATGGAATTCATCTCAATTCATTAGAAACATCAAATTTTTCAAAAATTTTCAGTTTTTATGGGTTTTTAAAGTTCTTTTTCATGCGATGCAAGAATGAAACGTGTAACATATGATGAACATGCAATAATAGTCTCGGAATAGAAGCAACATATAGAGTAGAGTTATTACAAACATTTAGTACATCCCAATCAAGAATTACAAAAACTTGTTCGCCCCTAGAGGTGTGTGCAAATAAGCTTTAAATTTATAAAACTAGAATCAAGCAGCGAACCCGCAGTGTACGGATCGAGGTAGCTAAGCAAGGATTCCAGAGTATCGAACACAGGGATTTGGGTGGGAACAAATTCGATTTCAAGTTATCAAGCAATGAATATGGGAGTTTTGCAAATATTGGGAAAACAACAATCCTAAAGATCCGGGTATTCAGTTGTGGCAACAGATTCAAGATATACTAATGATATAAAGACAGAGTAGAGACATGCAAAGGTATACTAATGTAAGGCAATCGTACGGTTGAGGTTCCAAAAACCTTATGTAACTCACCTAAAAGATACTCCTTATACAGGTTGTTGAGGCTCAATATAAAGAGGTTCTTAAAGCAAGGATTAGTATCAAATACCCAAACCTATAATCTAAAGGTCAAGACTAACTTATCCGATTGAGGTTGTTGAGGCTCACAATCGAGGTAGAGGTTGTTGAGGCTTCACTACCACCTAGAAAAGACAAGTCTAAACTAAGCTAAAGCAAATCTTTAATTTTGGATTAAGGTAAAAGCAAGGCTCGTAAACTCATGGAAATTACGGTTAGATCTTGAGATTCCACGGTCGTGGAACTCAAGAACAGCCCGTAATTTAAGGTTGTCGGCGACAATTCTCTAACTCTCAGGGTCTAATCTGTTTGCGATCGATCTATCATCATCTAGGCCACAACTATCAACCCTTCACCTTAGAATTGTTAAGGGTTTTTAGCCAATAACAGTCATTTGATAGCAATTCAAGATTTATAAGATAAAGGATGGGAACTTTCAAGAACTTTCAATAATCTTCAAACGAATCTCAGAATCACAATCAAGAACAAGTGTTTATCAAAAGATTCGAATCAAACAAACAATCACAATCTTTAGGAAAGAAAGGAAAAGGGATATTAATCCGATCCTAAATCAAACCTAAGCAAGAAAAGGAGTTTTCTTGCAAAATCCTCCAAGAACTTCGATCTTCCTCAACGCGAAGATCGCTAACAGCAATTCTCCAGTCACGAACTTTGATCTTCGATGAGATCTCCCAAAATCACCTTCAAGAATGAAGGTTTGTGTGTTGCTAAGCTTTAGGGTTTTTGAAAAGTCGTAAGCTCGTCAATGGGGTAAAGCGAGATGTAGCGAGGTGACGGAATCTTGCCTCATCCGTCCTTTTTATAATGCAGGGCAAAGCGTCGGCCCGGCCCGATCTTCAAAAGATCATGGCTTCGAAACGTGGCGAAGGGATTCGCCAAGATCACGGTCGTGGAAGATTCCACGACCGTAATTCTGAGGCGTGGAAACAAATACGGATAGCTTCCACGGCCGTAATATCCCCTGGAATGAACATCGAATTCTGCATCATAATCCACGGCCGTAATCTAGGGTCAAACCGTGATTTTCATGCAATGATTCGTGCATTCCTCAATCTAATACTCCAAATTGCTTCCAAAAGGTGTTCTAAATCTGGAAGTACTTCAACTCAACTCTCCCTTGCTCGATTTCGTTCGGAAATAGCTCCAAATTACCTATAATCAACATAGAATTCGTGTAGACATCCATATCGACAATATAGGTAATACTAGCTTAGTAGTTATGATTTTTCAAAGTCGAGGCTGTAAGCAGTTTTCTAGGTGGTTGCTTAAAATTTTCAAAGTGTTGAGAAAAAACTGTTTGTGATGTAGTTTTGTGAAATAAATTTGGATGGGTTATTGACCTCTGTTAGACTTGAATTTTGGATATGTTATTTATGGATATATATAGTAGCATGTGGTAAAAGTTGAGAGCAATCCATTTGTTTAATCCGGATTTGCGATGTTCCGAAGTTGGGTAAAAGTGTAGTTTAATTAGTTTTAGAAGAGTTGTACTAGGTTTTAAATGTGTGTTCTTGGAGATGGTTTAGGAGTGTATATATTTATGGATTATATCATAGGGAGTTATGGTCGGGCATGTGAGTAGGTATGTCGGTATGTTTTGGGATTCAGTAGTAGTATGTTAGTTGAGCCTTAATAGTAGGTAGTAAATTTTAAAGACAATCATCTTTCAAACTCTGTAGATCCTCCCTCTGGAGAGTTAGATATCTAGGTTGGGTTTCTGGTAGAAGTTCTTGAGACCTCAGAGAAACTTTAGAGTTTCCGGATCCTATGGGTAAAACCGTCTTTTCTTAGAAAAGAGTTGGTTTATTGCGGTTTCTCGGTTTTCCATTGTAGACCTAGAAGTTGCGACTTCTAGAGGTCGGATAGTATTTTGATATGGGCCTATATGTTATGATCAGGTAGTTGAGATATTACTCTGCGGGATCGAGTGCTTTGGTTGACGGGACTTGACCTGGTTCAGCTATTAGCTGGCTTCTTCGTACTAGCATGTTGTGTATTGGTGGTGTGTGTTAGTAAACGAAACCGGAATAGGACGACCTAGCCCAGGAAGGTACACGGGGACAGAGGCGGTGACATCACTGCCTAGCTCTTACGATAGCTAGGAGGTTCTCTACACTAGCCCAGACATGTAGACGGTCGGATGCATCAATACCATTCCTTGTTGGTAAACGGGGACAGAGGCGGGTTTCGGGGAGATTCTATTGTCGCAAAACGAAAGTTGAATTAATAAGTAATAACGTAAATAAAAATAATAAATGGACTTGAGTGTTTGCATGTTGTGTACACTACTACAAACTGACATTACAATGACATTTAAAAGATGACGTTTTTACTATAAATGTCATCAAAATTCTTTACAATGACGTTTTATCAAAGTATTGTCATTTAATTTGTTTTTTCCAAATTGTAAATGACGTTTGTGAATCGCTATAAAACTATATGACGTTTTTTCAACGTCATAAATGTTTTTATGGCATTTTCTAAACGACCTGAAATTTATGACGTTTACTAAACGTCATGAAATTTTGGCGGACTTTGTTTACAAAAAAATTTAAGCTAAATTTCAAAAGTCAAGTTTTAAAAAGGAAAAAACTTGACTCGAAATATTACATCAAAACCGGGTCCGTTTTGATCTATTTAACCCTAATTTCCTAACCTAACCTACACTTTCTCTCTCCCCCAATCCTTCTCTTTCACCGAGCTGCTCCCGCCGCTCTTAACCCTTCACCTCTCTCACCGGTGTTCTCTCTTTCTCGCACTTTTCTAACGCCGCTGCCGCCGCCAGTGCCGCGCAGACCTTCTCACAGCCTTCCCTCACATCACTTCTTGGGTCTTCTCCTACAACCAACCGACGGAATCCAGGAGTTGTCGACCACCAAGCAAGGATCTCCACACCACCATGCCAGGAACATCGATGCTGTTCCACACCTGGCGCCATCAACAGTGACTCGGGAAGGGCTCGACAATTGCCGTCGGGAGTCCGTTGATGTGTCGCTACTGCTCTATCGCCGTCGGTTTTCGCCGCCTGCTGCAGCCTTCTTCCACCACTACTACCACCAGTTCCGCCGCCTGCTGCAGCCGACTCAGGAAGGGCTCCACAACCTTTTGTCCTTGTTACCGTTTGGTTGTTTGGGTGAGATTCCGGATCTATTATGACCTAATTTTGGGATTTGGGGTCTTTGTGCTTGGATATTGAACTGCATATACATATGTGTATGTTTAAGATGCCATGTTTGAGTGTTCCTCTTTTACATGAAAAGATTATTCTTTATTAGAATTTGTTTCACTGCTGCTTATTTTACACTATAGATTGTGCATTCAGTTTGTAGACTCAAATGCCCGCATCTTTGTCGTTTAAGTTATGTTTAACAATTATCCCTTCATACACTTCATGACTAAACAAAATTCATTTTTTTCCTGAGTTTCCTTTGTTTTTGCACTAGACCTTTGGTTTGTCTATCCTTACACTATAAAGCTCCTTGATGGAAGTCAATGTCAGGTATCCAAATATGTGTCCCAATGACTTATCACTTATCTTTTTGTAAGTGCGGGAATTTATGACAAATTTGTAGAGCCTTTTCTAATGTCGTCCAAGCGCTTAAAGTTGGTGAAGGATTTGCTGATGGTGTCACACTAGTACTGCTCAACATGGCTCCTTCCTTCCAGTGTTTCAATGTATGTGGGACTAGCTCATAACCTTGTTTGACTTTAGACTTGTATATTTCACCATACAATATTAGTTTTTGAGTTTTGAGATAACTTGTAACTTGAGAGGATATATATACCAACATATCATGCTAAGTTGGACTGTATTTTTGCTAATACAATGGCTTTTGTGTTACAGGGTCTACTCATTAATAAAGTTGCTCTACAAAAGGTGGGTTAAATTCCCCAGCATTTGCATGATTCTTCATGTATATTTCTATTGGCGTGATTCTTCTTGACAAGTTGAGAGATTTGTAGAAAATGCCACCTCTAAGGTATGTTCTTGAATTTCAAAATGATTCTTGATATCTTTTTTAGTGTTATGCTGAATTGGACCATATTGTTATAGTGTTGTTGAAGAGGTATTAATTGAAGAAACTGAATTATATCGCTATGAGCCTGAATTTGGAAACATAGGAGATGCACTTGGTAGCACAATTGCTTGGCCAATCAAGTATATTGTCCTTGACGATATCTCACCATCACATTTACTAGCTAGGTATTGATTTGAAATGTTCGCCAATTAGCATTTGTTTATATTCTAAGGATTACATTTTCACAATGTGACAGGTGATAAATGAAGTACCACGCTTGGTGATCAAACTAGCTAGCTAGATCATGGAATTAAACATTTGCGTACACTATATTTTGATTTTGAGATTTATGGAAAACTTTTGTAATGGTAAAAAATTGTGTAAGAATTGTCATCTTTTATTATGCAATATAGATTCTATCACTCAGATTTTGTGATATTTGAATGTTGGATTTATTTTGTGTACATGAAAGTAGTTTATTTAGATTTGTAAATAAAAACAGGGTAATAAAAATTAGGGTTATTAAACGACATAGAGATACAACTTAAGGCGACTCATCAACGCCACGAAATACTATTCCATGACATATTAAACATTCCGTGGTAAAACAATCCATGGCGTTTAGCACATGTCGTAAACAAAGGGTCGTCAGTTGGAAAACGTCATGAATATTGCTGGTTGTGATGTTTGTCAAACGTCATTACAATGCAATATACGGCGTTAACCAACGTCATTAAAGACGGCGTTAACAAAACGCCCTCAAATTGTGGACAAAAAGTTTGTGACCCTAAATTGAAAATGTTGTTCAAACATTATATCATCTCTACAATAATAATGTGTGTGTTTGTCTCTTTATGTGTTTATGTGCCTTTACCTTTATTCTAATGCTTAGGATGTTAGCTAACGGTTTTATACCACTTTGTAGATGTCTTGCAGGTTAAGACGGTTGTAGAGAGATCTAGAGGGGATGGTCAGCCGGGTCCACATACTCATTTAGATGGGGACGGGGGTGTCTTCAATTTCTTCATATACATTACATTATATTTCTGTTTTGTAAGGCTGATACATATTATTATTGTAGAGATGATATAATGTTTCAAATGATTTAAATACGTTTGTGCCTTGTTGTAAGATCCTAGTAAATTTGTTGTCAAACTAAAATCGGGACCCATTGTGAGGTCCTAACCAGTAGCTCCCCGAATTCTGAGAATTTGGGGTGTTGCACTTTTGAATAACAAGCCGTTTTATCAGTCGGGCTTTCAAATAACAAGCCGACTAGAGGCCGGACTTAGAACACTATCAAAACCATCTTATTCCAAATCTTGTCATTCAAACAACATAAGATCATCGGAATATTTAAACGAACATAATGGCACTTCCATTTATCCATGTTGACAAGCATAAGGTCAATTTTGGTAAAATCTCATTACGGAAAACGAATAAATTTATAACTTATTCGTTATTAATCCGATTGATGAGCCGAAAGAAGATTCTGAATCACAACGGCGAAGGCTATGCACATACACCTCCAAATTCACCGAAATTTGAGCGACTGAACCGGCCAAGTAAGGGATATACTCGACTTGTCCTCAACCTCGTTGGAAATGCAGAAACTCGGGGTCAACATGAAGAGGATGAAGACAGGAATCCAATAACTCAAACGGATTTGAATTCGGATTACAAACGAAGAGTGAATCTGAATTTGAAGGTCGAGAGAAATCAAAGCTTTTGTGAGGAAGTGTGAAAGGAAATGAATGAATTTCCCTTATTTATGGAGAAGTTGATAATTATCTTTTTGCAAAGTCGATAATTATCCTTTAGTGTTATCCTTTAGCAAAATCGATAATTATCCTTTAGCAAATTCGATAATTATCCTTTAACAAAAGTGATAATTATCCTTAAGCATTATTCTTTAACAAAGTCGATAATTATCTTCAAGTCGATAATTATCCTTTAGAAAAGTTGATAATTATCCGTTTACCGATACAAAGGCGGTTTGAGCCCCTTCTCCAAACTTCTCGAAATTGGATAAATAAATCCAAAATATTGTGTGGGTAATTATTCCGCAACTTTCTCGTAAAACGCGAATTCCTAAGCCGTCTTTCTTAGCCGTTAAGAAACAAAATAACGACTCTTCTGGCCGTTTCTCCCTTTCTTGTTATTTCACATCTAAGACATATCCGATACTCTGATCACTTTTCTCAATTGCAATTTTTTTTTTATTTATTGGAGCTACCAAATACTCCAAATAACACCGAAGGGTAAAAATTACTCCCCGGACGAAAAAGTAACATTTTCTCCACAAGGCCAATCCCAGGACAGAAACTCGACAGTGGAATCCATGCACGTCGATTCCACCCGACCCGTTCGCAAGTTATCCCAATATTACTACCAATGATAACCTTAATAATCATTATTTTGGATTAAAAAATCCCACGTTTTACATCACAATTAATAACTACATGTACGATAATATCATAAACACCATCTAATAGGTGTGATAGTGACTTACGTATTCCCGATTCGAGTTTGGACCGCACCTCAATTAGGGTTTTCCCAAAATCCGTAATCCAAAACACCCAAAATATTCATTAGATATGTCATTTCAATTGTCCAATTTATCCGATAACAAGTTCAGATCAAGAGTTCAAGATATTATTTTTGGGCATAATACGTAAATATAGGAATCTATGACTTATTTATGTAATTAATTAACGGCCAAATATGTAAATATATATAACAGATAGCATATTTGTTAAAATAGAAAATATGAGCTAACTTTGCATTTTATTTAAATATCGATCGTCAGAGAAGTGGCCAACAAGGGGTGTTCAGACGTGGTTTTTGGAGACATTTTTAAAGATCCGGCGACGGGGTTGGCCCCGTTCGACAGAGGGCAACACCGGCTATCGCTGGTGGTAGTTGCTACGACGGATGGTGTCCCCTCCGGCGGTGGATGTGGTCTGAAGTTGGATGCTCGTAGGATCTAGAAAACTAGAGCTCTTTTTTGCGGTGAGAGGGCAAGTTTGGCGGTGTTTCTTGGCTTCTCCGGTGACCGTACGTAGGTGGTGTTGGGTTCCCTGGGTTGTCTAAAGCTAAGGCTACCCACAGGTGGGGTTGTCTCCGGTGGAGGGTTACTGGTGGCTCCGGTGGGTGACTATGAACAAGGAAGGAAGGGAGGGTGTTGTTGTTGGTGTTTGCCCAAGCTGGTTGCCAAGGGAGATTGGAGAGGGATTGTGGATCGAACCAGGGGAGGTTGGTGGTGTTGTTTGCTCCGGGAGTAAAGTGTGCAGTACGTGTGAGGGAGCTTCCGCACAACTTGTTCTTCGATTACGCAGGTCACCTATCAATCGATGAAGACGAAGAACACACCTACTTATCAAGAAGCTAAATTCATGGGGATATATAATCATAAAAAGAGCAAATGACAAAAGAGAAAGAGGATATGAGATCTAAAGTTAAAAACGGACATACCAAAGCAAAGATGTTGGTGGCGGGTTCATGGTTGAAGAAAACCGGAGAAACGCGTGTACATAGACAAAGAATGAAGAAAGGCGTGTATATGGATGAAGGCGGAAGAGACACATAAAAAGGGAGACGAAAAGACGCGGAGAAAGTGGTTACTCAAATTTGGCGGCTCAATACGCCAGTAACAATAGGAGCAAAAACGGACCACCCAAGACACCAGGAAAACAACCGAAAAATTTGGCGGCTTGATATATTTAGAATATTTGAAGAATCAGATTGAACATTCTCAACTTTTAAAGATTTGTGGGCACTCTTACACACATAATAGGTTTTATGTTCTTGGTCTAACCTTACGCGTTTTTTAGGTTTTGTCTTTCTTTTCTAGCTTTAATTTTCATGATGATTTTTTCATTAAGTTTTTTCATAACGATTTATATGACCACCAAAAAAACCGTATACTCTTGAATTGTACCTCTATCATGGAGAGATTTCATCATCATAGTTATTAACCGGAACAAACGGACTTGACAATAATTTTTTATGGATTGTTATATGATTTGTAAGCTTGAAAATTTTCAGAGTTTTAATATCAACATTTTCAATTTAGGGTCACAAACTTCAACCTTATCGAAATTAAAACCACATTCTATTGTTTGAACAAGGCCGCCAAAAATATGTTTTGAACGGCCTTGACTATATAGCCTATTAGCCGTCGATAAATTTTAAAAAATGATAATTTTTAAATAATTGGATTTTTGGACATGGAATCACTCTATGCATTTTCGCATGTTAATTTTTAATATCAACATTTTCGCATGTTACACTTTAAACAATTTCAAAAGATAAAATTTGAATAGCACAATATATACATCATATAACTTGCATCGAAAAACATTTCATAACATATGGAGCATCGGATTTGACCTTCTTACATTTTACGATTTTTGCTCGAAATTCGTGTAACATAGGTTTGGAATTTCAAAAATGTTAATTATAAACAATAGGATTTTTTGGGATCGTTCATTAGACTAACACGTGTGTGCGCACTCTAACGCACATATTAGGTTTTAGGTTCTTGGTCTAGCCTTACGCATTTTATTAGGTTTTGTCTTTCTTTCGTAGCTTTAATTTTCATGATGATTTTTTCATAAGTTTTATCATAACGATTCGTATAACCGCTAAACGAACCGTCTACTTTTGTATCGTTTCTTTTTAAAATTAAAAATATATGAGAAGAAACAAATAATGCAATATCATATATATACGTAATTTTTTCTTCAATATTCCTCATTAGTTTTGGACCACATGATTATATATCTATAATTTAATTGATTGATGAATCATTCTAAGAGGATATGCATAGATTCATACATTTGGATTATTTTGCAAAATAAAAAAAGATACTTTAAGAACTATGTACATAAATTATATATTGCGTATAGTGAATCACCCTTAAGATGTTATTTAGGGTTGACTTACAAAACCTCAACATCTAATTATGAGCAAATGAAGTTTTGAATCACTAACTTCTTACAATATTAGTATATCAATAGACATTGAAACGTGACTGTTTTCTTAATTCCAAAAACAAATTAGCATTTTCTATTGTGTGTGTGTCATCATGCTATTGTGTGTCATCTTGAATCACATTAACACACACAACTCTCCTCAATTTTTTCTATATAAGCTTTGCTTATACGTGATCTTCAATCACACAAACATACAATTGAATAATTCCTCCTTATCTAGCTTCAAAAACAAAAAAGTCTCATACTACTTCCTAGCTTGCTTTGTTTTTTTGTGATGTTCAATCACAAAAAAATGATTCACATGTTGGTCTTTATATTGTGTACTAGTTGGTGTATTGAATCGGCCGACTGCAATACGAAGACGTCAACGGTCGACGATCTTAAACCCGCTTTCCATTTTCGTCCCAAAAACAATTGGATCAATGGTAAGTAAAGTAAATATCTTAATTCTTTTACTACGTTGTTTGTATTTTTAATGCTTGTCATCATGTATAATGACTAAATTGTTTGTATTTTGCATGGATGGATTTGCATAATCAACCTACACAACAAGAAAAGATCCCAATGGTAAGTTAGCTAGTAGTCTTGTTTTTTTTTTTTTTGTAAGAAAATAGAAATTAAAGGTAACTAATCATGTTAAATCAACCGTTTGGATAGGTCCTATGTACTATAAGGGTGTGTACCATCTGTTCTATCAGTACAACCCAAAAGGTGCGGTATGGGGCGATATAATATGGGCACATTCGGTTTCAAGGGACCTCATAAACTGGGAAGCCCTTGAACCGGCAATATGGCCATCTAAACCGTTTGATATGGGCGGAACGTGGTCCGGTTCAGCCACCATCCTTCCGGGTAACAGGCCGGTGATACTCTACACTGGGGTGGACAAGGGTAAGAGAAACATCCAAAACGTAGCCTATCCCGCAAACCTATCTGACCCCTACCTTACAAAGTGGGTCAAGCCGGATTTTAATCCGGTTATTGCCCCTACCCAAGACATAAATGCGAGTTGTTTCCGAGATCCGACAACAGCCTGGTGGAGTAACGAGCACTGGCACATTTTGGTGGGGGGAAACAAGAGGAATAGTAGAGGGATGGCGTACCTGTACAAGAGCAGGGACTTCAAGAATTGGTTCAAGGCCAAGCACCCTCTGCACTCTTCCGATGGAACTGGAAATTGGGAGTGCCCGGATTTCTTTCCGGTGGCTTTGCGGGGAAGAAGGGGTTTGGAGACTTCCGCGAAAGGAGCTGGGGTGAAGCACGTCCTCAAGGTGAGCCTTGACCTGAAACGATTCGACTACTATACAGTCGGATCGTATGATGATAGCAAAGATATATATGTCCCGGACAACACATCTGTTGATGGTTGGGATGGGTTAAGGTACGACTATGGGAACTTTTACGCTTCCAAAGTCTTCTTCGATAGTAGGAGGCACCGGAGGGTCCTTGTGGGATGGACAAATGAGTCTGATGCTACACCAGCGGATAGAGCTAAAGGATGGGCTGGTGTTTATGTAAGTCTAACTTTACTTACCCTTGTATCTTCGTTTGAAATATATAGCACACTGATTTTTTTTTAATGGCTTTTGGTATTAGCCAATTCCAAGACAAGTTTGGCTTGATCCAAACGGGAAACAACTTATCCAATGGCCAGTTCGGGAGCTGAATATTCTAAGGGGAAATAGAGTTATATTGTCCAACCAAGAAGTTGGTGGTGGACAACATATTAAAGTCACTGGTCTAACGGCATCGCAGGCTGACGTCGAAGTTGTGTTCAACTTACCCTCAAGCCTGGACAAAGCAGAGCCGTTTAACCCAAAGTGGACTAATGCACAAGACCTCTGCGCCATTAGGGGTTCAATGGTGCGAGGCGGGGTTGGTCCATTCGGTCTTTTGACGCTTGCGTCGAAGGGCCTTGAGGAGTATACTCCGGTCTTCTTCAGAGTTTTCAAAGCACCGTTGAAGTATGTTGTGTTGATGTGCTCAGATGCATCAAGGTATGAGTTTTCAAATTAAGCACGGTTAATTTATTGATTTCTTCTTTCTTATATTTTTAAATCTTGCGAGACAGTTCATCTTTGGATCATCAAAATTACATGCCGTCATTCGCCGGGTTCGTGGACGTGGATCTTGCAGACAGAAAACTGTCTCTTAGAAGCTTAGTAGGTTCTCCATTTGCAGCTTGTAATTAACTCTTTTCTTGGATGTGTGTATATAAGTATTAACGTTTAAATTTGATGTTGCAGGTGGATCGCTCGATTGTGGAGAGCTTCGGTGCAGGAGGCAAAACAGTGATCACGTCAAGGGTTTATCCAACTATTGCAAGGCTCGACAGGGCTGCTCTGCTTGTATTCAACAATGGGACTGAGCCTGTCACCGTGAAAAGGCTAAATGCCTGGAGCATGCAATCGCCTGCTGCCATGAACAACAGCCTCTACACACTTGCTGAGGATGCATAAGAAGACCTCAATTCTCTATGATCATAGTTTTTAAATTTTAACCAAAATTGTAATAAATTTTACCCTGCCCATGTCAAACAATATCAAATTTGTAATAAAATTTAGTGTGAACAACAACAATATGATCTCACCATACTAATTTCAACAAGAATCCGCACAAAACCCGATTCGTCGTACCCTGCCCGATCCACAATTGACCGAAAATGAAATCGCCCGTCTCACCCAATTTTATTTTCTTTTATATCTTATATTGCTATGAAATTAGAGATTAATAAATCAAAATAACATAATTCTAATTTTAAGAGAAAAGAGAATATACATTAACCATATATTGCTAATTTAGAAACAAATTTTTTTATTTCCCCAAAATATTAACAAAATCAAAATAATTTAATTCTTGTTTTAGAGATTAGTCTCATTTATGTTCTCCTATAAAAGCCTTTTATTGTGAGTCTAATTTTACATCCACTCGCACACAAAAAGACAAAGTCTACTCTCTCGCTCGACCGATAACATGCAACAAAAGCTCCTATTCCTCGTATCTTTGGCTCTTATTGCCTCGGTTGCTGTCTCCGGCCATGACCTCATCACAACGACCTGCAAGAGCACACCGGACGTCCAGATCTGTGAGTCCTCTCTCCGATCGGACCCCCGGAGCTCCACAACCGATCAAATTGGGCTTATTAACATCATAATCGATGTTGTTAAATCGAAATTCACCGATTCACTCGTGTATGTTAATCAGTTGATGAAACAGTCTCCCCCACCCATCAAGGCGGATGCGTTGAAGAAATGTGCATACATTTTAACCGTTGTTATCGAAGATGACGTGACGGTTGCGAAAAAAGCAGTAGCATATGGCAACCCTAAGTTTGGTACAAACGCGATGCGTGATTCTGCTGTTGATGCCCTTACTTGCCAAGAAGGTGTTAAGGGTTCCACAATAAGTAAAGAACACGTTGATGGGGCTGTAACGGAGTTGATTCAACGCATGACATTTCTTAACAAGCTCTCCGGTGTGGCCGCATCTATGATAAGTGTTCTTGAATAATATGTAAGGTGTCATAAATAATATGTAAGGTGTCTTAAATATATCTATTTTCTCAAAATTTTCTTTATTTTTAGAATTTTATCTTAAATATACGTTTACAACTTCAAACGCTCGTCACTTTTATGGTTCCATAACAAATAATATTTTGGTTTTGTCATTTATATGATTTTTTTACTATTATTTAAATTATTAACTAGTGATACTTTTTTAAAAAATATATTTTTTATTATTTAATAATTCACTTGTTGTTGGAGACAATAAGTTTCCGGATCAAAAGTAGTGTGCTTGCGTGCACACGATCCCTTCTTTACGGTCCGTCTGTATCGGACTTTGAAATGGTATCATAGCGGTTAGCCTCAACACGATAAATGCATAAATTACTACGACAAGAGCGATCTAGACTTGCCAAAAATATAATAACATGAATTAAATCGAAAGACGTCCCAAGACATCAACCACAAAGGGTTCCAAATCCCAATAACGAAACAAGACCGACATCGGTCAACAACAAACCGGACTTTATCAAAGTAAACCGTCCCAAAATAAAATCCAAACTTAGGAACGAGTCCTAACGAGCAAGATCACCCCAAACCCGACCGACGCGACTTTAGGAAACTAACGTACGTACATCTTAGACGAACCCATGTATTTCCTTTATTCATCTCCCTAATTTCGCACCTAAAGTGCGAAATTCGTGCTCCGTTAATTAGGCATTTGGGGTGCGAAAGCGAAATTGATTTTTAATTAATTCTTCACTTGGGCCCTAAATCAAAATTCATTTTAATTAACTCCGCACTTGGAGTGCGAAAGCAAAATCGGGTTTAATTAGTTAGTTCCGCACTTGGCGACCGAAAGTGATATTGAGTTTAATCAGTTCCATACTTGAGCCAAAAACAGAAAAAGCAAACAATATTTTATTTTAGTTTTCTTTTCATTAAATGATATAATAGATTCCGCATCCGAAGTGCAAAATTGGGAAATTCTACCAATAAAAATATATAGGTCATCCAATATGACACGAGACATTTTTGGATAGATTATTGTGGAGTTTTCTGTCCAACTTATTTTTTATACCTCGTCTCTCTTATTATAAAAGTATTTTTAATATTTGATTTTGTTGATAAATTCATAATAAAGATCTACTCTTAAATGTTGTCCAAATTCTGATTAAATTTTTCATTAGGATTTTAAAGTTTACAAATCTTTTCAAGAAATTACTTAAGTAACCACCCCAAAAATTTTAATGATCAAAAAACCTTTTAAATAATTAAAAAAAAAATCTTATGTTACCAATGTAACGCCCCCAAAAGGGGCCCAAACGTCACAGCGTCCGGCAGCACACACCGGGGGATCCAAGACGTCAACCACAAAGGGTTTCAAAACCCAATAACGAAACAAGACCGAAAACGGTCAACAACAAATCGGACTTTATAAAAGTAAACTGTCACAAAATAAAATCCAAAGTTAGGAACGAGCCCTAACGAGTAAGACCGCCCCAAAGTCAAGGCTTATTTACGTAAGTAAATAAATAACGTGTAAATATATATAAAGCAGAGGGCATATATGTTAAAAATAGAAAATATGAGCTAACTCTGCATTTTATTTTAAAATCGATCGTCAGACAAGTGGCCAACAAGGGATGTTCAGACGAGGTTTCTGGAGAGGTTATTAAAGATCCAGCGACGGGGTTGGCCCTATTCGACAGAGGGCAACACCGGATATGAACTGGTGGTGGTTTCTACGACGGATGGTTTCCCCTCTGGTGGTGGATGTGGTCTGAAGTTGGCTGCTGGCAGGATGAAGAAAAGTGGAGCTCTTATTTGCGGTGAGAGGGAAAGTTTGGCGGTGTTTCTTGGCTTGTCCGGTGACAGTAGGTGGGTGACGTTGGGTTCCCCGGGCTGTCCCCGGTGGAGGGTGACGATGTTGTTGGTGTTTGTCCGGGCTGGTTGCCAAGGGGGTTAATTTGGAGCGGTTGGCGGTGTTGTTTGCTCCGGGAGCTGTTAGAGCTCCGGTTTTGATATTACCGAAGAATGTGATGGCTTCACTAATTGGATTTAATTAAGGTTGTTTTTTAAAACAATGTTGTATATATTAGATTCATTTTGTTTTTCAATTAGTTGTACACTCTAAGGTTGTGGTACGTTATGTGGTTGAGACTTTACAACTCTAAAGTAGTAGTTTAGGCATGATGTATTGTTGTATTTATGAGTGGGACTGTTGCAGTTTGATATGAACTGTTGTATCACATGAAAGATCTATCACTCGTAAGCATTTTAGATAAGCATGCTTAATTATTTTGAAGTAGGTATAACGGCAAGTTATGGCCCAAAGAAGCTCATAAAGACAACCAAATACATCAAAGAAGAGCTGAAAACTATTTGTTGGTAATACTGCTCATACCTTGGGTGTAGAAAACAAGCAATACTAAAAATGCAGACATACATCTATAGCCTGTGTACCATACTCTTGCTATGCTCATGGCCCTCCAAGCAAGTTTCCTATGCAGACATACAACTATACCCGTCTCAAACACCATAGATACCACAAACGGTTCAAGTTGATAAGGTATAGAGCTTCACCACTACAAACGACATCTCGATCGAAGCACCCTAGCAATGCTCCAAGGAAGGGTCAGGATTTTGAATCCGTATGCTATGAATGGATAGCCTGGTTGATTTTACCGAGGAACCTTTTCCTGTTTAAATTAGAAGATGAAGTTAGACCCTAACACCTAAGAACAAAGATCGGCTCGCCATGAATTTCTTTGACTTGATTCTCGTCCAAATCGAAACGACACATCGGACAATTGGATTGTTTTTGGAGGCACATCCGTATGCAATCTTCATGAAAAGAATGGGAACATGGAAGCACTGACTCATACGGAAAATCCTCCAAGCAAACTGCACAATTCTTGTCAAAATTCTCCATGAAAAGAATTGGATTGTTTATGGAGCCACCTCCGTATGCAGTCTATCATTTCCTAACTTACCAAACTTTTGTAACAACATCTTGTACTACGGTCCCACCGTCCTTTTCACCACATCAGTAACCATTTCACAAAACCTATCTTCCTCCAAAACTTGAGTGGTTGAGACACTCGACCTCGATTCCCTACTATCGGCGTTATTCCTCCGGCAGGTTCTATCTTGTCTTCTTATCATGGATATGCTTGCATATGTATCATCACTAACGTGTCCTCTCATAATGGAGTCCTCTTTATCCATCTGTAGCCGTTGGCTAATGGGAGCATTCGACAATGTTCTCTCGTCATTCATATTTACTACCTATAACCATAATAGCAATATTAAAATTTTAAATTTTAAGGAATTTATCGGCAAAGAACCAACACTTACAGGATGTCCATTTCTGATGGTGGTAAAAGTGTGCCAACTACCCAAATCTCGCCCATGTATATGTAGAGTTGGGTCCGGTTCAAACCAAACCGCCGAACCGGCGGTTTGTGAACCGGCGGTTTGTGAACCGGCGTAAACTGCTGGTTTGGTTGAACCGGGGGTTTACGGGTTGGCATTGCCAACGACTCTTTGGCCCACAACGGCTATAAGCCGGTGGGCCCCACATCGCAACGGCTCTTAGAGCCGTTGGGTTCTTTATTTTTTTTTTATATTTTTTTTAGTTTTTTAATATTTTTTTAATTAATAAATAAATATTACTACCCACAATTCCTATAAATACCATACAATTCTTCCATTTATCTCACACCAACATTCTCATCTATCTACTACTACTCTCAATCTCCATCTCGTATTCTCGATATTTCGAAATGGAAAACCCGGATCACCAAAGCGACTTCGACTTCACTCCGAGTCCCAATTTCTTTCCTAGCACACAAAAAAGCGAGAATCAAATGCCGGATTCGGAAATGCCACAAGTTCCACAAGGTGAAGGGTCATTCCGACAAGCCCCTCCACCAAACATGCTCACCTCCGACATATTCACGAAGCATTACAAGAAGGGTCCGGTGGTGGACGATTATTTCCAAGTTTCATGCAATTATTGTACGAAGGTGTACAAGTGAAAGGCGAAGCGCGGATACGGGACTTTTCAAACCCACATGCAAAAGTATCATCCGGAGAAGTTCGGAATATCATGGGGACAAACACAATTGTCCCACGGGTTTGCATCCTCTTCCTCTCAATCTTCTTTATTTACTTATAATCATGATGATGAATCTTTAGGATTAGCAAACTTAATTGCATCCGAAGCTTTTCCATTTTCTTATGCGGAATCTAATAATGTAAGAGTATATAACACTACTTTTCTTCAACCGCTTTTTAACCAACTTCTCGTAAACAAATTTCGAAATTAATTTCTCAATCTTATGAACAAAAGAAACAAAAAATTCTTACGATTTTACAATCTTTTTCGCATCAAGTTTCAATTTGTAGTGATATTTGGAGTACTTTATCACAAAAACATTTTTACATGGGCATCACTTTACATTTTATCGATAATGATATGTACTTGCATAAATTTGTTATTGCATTTTGCCATTTTAATGAAAGACATAGTTCCGCCAACATTGCTAATTTAATAAGAACGGTTTTACAAGAATTTAATTTACAAAATCGAATTTTTTTCATACTCATTTGATAATGTTTCCGCTAACACCCGCGCCGTAAACAATTTGGTGCGGAATGCGGGTCAACTT
Organism: Fagopyrum esculentum; assembly: GCA_033239045.1. Taxonomy (NCBI): domain Eukaryota; kingdom Viridiplantae; phylum Streptophyta; class Magnoliopsida; order Caryophyllales; family Polygonaceae; genus Fagopyrum; species Fagopyrum esculentum. The sequence continues at coordinate 152,933,085 of BSUD01000004.1, read as the reverse complement.
ATAAAAACACCTTTTAATCACCAAATATGTGTAACACCCCAAATTCTGAGAACTCGGGGAGATACTGGTTAGTACCTCACAATGGGTCCCGACCTTAGTTTGACAACAATTTCACTAGGATCTTACAACAAGGCACAAAAGTATTTAAAACATTTGAAAACTTTAAACAATATATACATGAAGAATATGTATCAGCCTTACAAAACAAAGGTACCAAAACGACACATATGAAGAACAGAAGACATCCCCGTCCCCAACTAAATGAGTACGTGGACCCGGCTGACCATTCTCTCCGGATCTCTCTACAACGGTCTTAACCTGCATGACATCTACAAGCGGTATAAAACCGTTAGCTAGCATTCTATGCATAAGTATAGATGTAAAAGTACAAACACACAACATACACAATCAACATGCAACACTCAATCCTTTTATTATCTTTAATTAGGTGATAGGTTATTACTAATGATACTTATTTTGTGACACGAGGGATTCCCAAACCTCGCCCCTGTCCCCGTTTACCAACGCGGAATGGTACTAATGCATCTGACCGTCTACCTGACTGGGTTGGTCGTAGGGAACCTCCTAGACTCTCGCAAGAGCTAGGCAGATGATGTCACGACCCGTTATCATACACTTAGGTCAATTACGTAAATAATAAAGTCGGCCTAATCCGGTTTCGTTGTTTATCATAACTACAAACACCACTCATACACATTACACTCATACAAGAAGCCAGCTAAGTAAGTCCGTGGACTTACTTGAATCAGATGTCGACTCTCTTAATCACAACTCAATCTGTAACTGTATAACTCGGTTGCCTGTCAAAGGAGGCAAGTGGATGAACACATATCCAATATACTTAGAAGTCTAAGACTTCTAAGATATAAGATCCTATCGGAAGAGAAATATACTAAAATACACGTCTAAGGTAAAATGACCATTTTACCCTTGGTCCCGAATCTTCTAAAATCTCGTAATATGTACTTAAATTCTTACTAAGGACTAACTATCATATTCTAACTCTTAAAGTTGAGTTTTGGTCAAGACTAGAACATTACATGTTTTCTTTAACCTTCTGAAAAGGTCACTAGGGTCCAACTTTGGCTTCAAATATGAAATTCTAATAAACTTATAAAAATTCCGAAATAATTCTCTAGATCATCTACGATATCTCATCTACTCTTAGGAGTAAGAATTTCTTAAGACTGTTCAACCATCACTTCTACAAAAATTTCCAAAGTTGGTTACAACACTTGAAATTTTCTATACTTAGCCCAAATCTGAGTATGTTTTATAACTGTACAACAAGTCCACTTTGAGCCTCTATAATTCTAAATCACACCGTTGGATTCAACCCAACTTTTGACAAATTAACCTATGCATGACACTAAACAACATCTCAAAAACCGAACGGTGGATCTTATCCCTAAGGCATCAAAAAGTATGCTCAAACTTGACTGCTCAACACAGATTCTGGAATTTCAGCAAACACTTAACAAAACAGACACTGTCTTAACTTTGAAAAAATATAGCTCCTAAACCTCTTGATTAAATCCTCTCAATTTTTAATATATTTTACTATGAAGTCTTAACTACGACATATTCAAAATTCAAGTCTAACCGAGAATTATAACCCAATCAAATCTATATCACAAAACTGGATCACAAGCAGTTTTAGACAAAATTCAGGACATCCTATAAATTGCTCAAGGTCTCTACTTTGGGACACCATAACTCTTAAACTATAACTCGGATTTCTCTCAAATTTAAGTATGATCTACTATACTATACCAACTATAACATGTCCAAAATTCAAGTCCAACAGAAGTCAAAATCTCATCCAAATTTATTCCACAAAACTACATTCCAAGCAGTTTTTTTTCTTCTCAAGCTCAGCACACTTAGAAAACTGCATGAGGAGCCAACTTTGGGCAACCATATCTCCTAAACTATAACTCGGAATACTCTAAAATTTCAGTATCTTATACTATGCAAGGTCAAATGTAACGTATCCAAAGTTCGGCAACAAATAAGGAGTCTAACTTACCCAAATCTGAATCCGAAGTTGATTGTTCGTCACTTCCGAAGACTCATAAACTTAACAGCTGTTCTAGACATCTTCCATGGCTGCTCTAGAAGGTTTAACGACACAAACATGGGTTCTAATCAGAACATGTATAGAGAGGGAAATGTAGTGAACTCGAGGAGCTCATGAGTACGAAGACGTAATTGTGACTCTGTCACATGGGCGTATCAACAGCCTGCTCCCGGGGCGCCTGCAGACAAGGGTTGTCGCACTAGCGGCTGGTGTGTGCTTCCCCCGCAGTGGAGGAGACCGCCGCAACTGTGTTGAGAGCCGCCGCCCCAAAGGTTTGGTTGTAGGAGGAGAGCAGTCGTGGGTGTTGGTTGCGTTGCTGAGCGGCAAGACTAGTCCGGGCTCGTTTGCGTTGCTGAGCGGCAGTTCCTGAATGCAACCTCCTTGGCAGACGAGGGGAGGATCGAGAGTTGTGTGGTTTACTGCTTGAAGACGAAGAGGAGGGCGTGCTACCTTCGGCCACACGGACAAGCAGATGCAGCGGCTGCCGGCGACGACTACTAACCACCTAGGGCGTCGAAGATGGAGGAGAGGAGAGGCAGAAGGAACGTGAGATCGGCTACTGGTTCCTGCGTTCGAAAGGAAGAGAAGATTTTCCCGTAACTGCTGGGACTTGTGTGGATGGTGTTGTAATAGCTAGGATTTCCGAATTCTAATTAATGTTGATTAACTTAATCGTTGATAGTAATTGACATATAACTCACGAAGATTTCGCAAGTGATGAGTATGAGTCCCACCGTTATGTTCCTCGCGTAATTTTGGACGTTTGGGAAAATTTTTACTTTTTCCCCGGGTAATTATTTTTACCCTCCGGTGTTATTTGGAGCATTTGAGAGCTCCAATTAATAAAAATGCAGTTGAGAGAAATGATCAGGACATCGGATATGTCCTAGATATGAAATAACATGGAGAGACAAAACGGCCAAAAGAGTCGCTATTTCGTTTCTTAGCGGCTAAGTAAGACGGCTTAGGAATACACGTTTTCCGAGGCAGTTGTGAAATAATTATCCCTACAATATTCCAAATTTATTATTCCAATCTCGAGAAGTTTGGAGAAGGAGGTTCGACCCGCCTTTGGATCGATTAAAGGATAATTATCGACTTTACTAAAGGATAATTATCGTCTTCACTATAAATAGCGGAAAAGTCTTTATTAATTCATTTCCTTTCACGTTTCCTCGTAAAAGCTCTGATTTCTCTCAACCTTCAAACTCAGATCTACTCTCCGTTTCTAATCCGATTTCAATTCCGTTTGAGTTTCTGGATTCCTCTCTTCATTCTCTTCATATCGGTACCGAGTTTCTGCATTTCCGAGTATATGGAGGGCTGGTCGAGCATATATTTCACCAGGACGGTTCCGTCGCTCAGATTCCGGTGAATTTGATGTTGTCCATACGTAGCCTGCGTCGTTGTGATTCCGAATCTTCTTTCAGATCGTCAATCGGGTTAGTAACGAATAAGTTATGAATTTATTCGTTTTCCGTACTGCGATTTGGCCTAAATTGACTTTAGGCTTATCAAAATGGATAATTAGAAATTCCATTATGGTCGCTATATTATTCTGGTGATTATGGATAGTTTATTTGATGAAATCAGATGACAGGTGGGTTTAGAAATTGCCTACGGGCAAAACGTTATTCTGGCGAAATCTAATTAATTAATTAATTAAAGGTTAATTAATTAAATTAGGATTAGAATTGAGATTGAGGAATGTCGATTAGATACTACCTTGAGATTTGAGGAATTGTGAGTTATGTTGAGATATTGAGGTTTACTTGGTTGTGAGGCTTATAGATTGAGTATGATCCTTATGGATCCCTTTGGGTCTAGGTGTGACCCCTTTGATGAATAGAGGTTGATATATCTCTTTATGCCTTTTTATAGGCCGTGTTGTCCCTCCAGTGTAGAGGTGATCGTGGTTGAGTTTGTACGAGGTTGAGGTAAGTCCGTAGGACTTACTTAGCTACCATCCCTATATTGGGTGTTTGCATGAGTGGTGTGTGCTTTATATGTTTGCTATGATAGCATGAGTTGTCGTTTTTATCGACCTATGTTCTATTGACTGCCCCACTACGTGGCTGTGATAACCTTTCCCTTTCATCCCGCCGTGGAGTCTGGGAGGTTCTCTGATGTCGGGCCAGACTGGTTTACAGGAAGGGCGCAATCCACTCCCATAGGGTACACGGATTGTGTGACCGATACTCGTACAGCTGGACATTGTACTCAGAGGCGGGGATGTATCGGTCCTCGTGTCACATACTTTCATCTATCTATATATATATACGGTTTTTGAGTGAATGATTATTATATAAAGATAATAAATGGGTAATGTGTGATAGCATGCTAATGTGTTTATCTTTCATGATTGTGCTTGTGCTTATGCATTACCTCATATATGTATGGTTAGCTAACGGTTTCATACCGTATTGTAGATGTTTACAGATTAGGCGCTACTGGGTGATCTGGCAGGGTGACAGGCCGAGGACTCTCGTACATTAGGTGGTTGGTTTAGGGTTGTTGTGCTTCCCCTCCTGCGTGAGGATGATCTTTTGTACCTCCTATGTGAGGATGTCGTTTTATATACTCGGCTATGTTGTTGTTTACTTTGGGTCGTACAGTTTATACCTTTTTATGTATTTGTTTTTATTTGTCAGTGCCATGTTGTAAGGTCCAGTGAACTTGTTGTCAGGCTAGGGTCAGGATCCATTGTGAGATCCTAGCCCAATGTGACATCCCGAGTCCCGCGGATTCGGGGTGTTACAGGTGTATGGCGTAGAGATGACAAAAGCTGGCGCTCCCCGTGTACGTGTTAAGGCTTGAAGCGGCTTAGGGTTTTTTAGTAGCTGTCCCTTTCTCGTTGGGCTCGTAACAAGGAAGCATGGCTGAGGTGGCGGCCCAACCTCGACAAATGATGCGTGGAGGAGCTCGTCATGGGCCTTGTCATGGGCCTTGCCATGGTTTGTCTAATAGCCTTGTCATGCTTGTCATGGGCTTGTCATGCAAGAGTGATCTTGTAGGAGTATTTTAAGAAGTGGTTTTATGTTTACAAAAGTTCACATAAAATCATAGATGTTGGTAAAAGAATATTTTATGTGATTAACTCTTCACATAAAATGACAAGATTTATGTTGACTCGGGATTTACCAGAAATTAAATTTCCGGGTATTACATCAGTTCCCCCTTAAAATAAGATTCGTCCCGAAACTTAGAACAAGGTATTTAATCAAACAACTTCCATAAATAAACTTATATATCCTAGTCTCACTAAATTTTAATTTCGTTTTCTAAACTCCTCTAACCCTATCAAAGCGTAACGAAAAATCCGGTCGTTACAAGATGTTCATGTCATATATTAAATTTATGTGTTCAAGATGACCTAAAAGTTTTACATGAAATGTTAGAACTTATAACCGACGTAATTGAACATATTTTGCATTCAACCGACTTAAGAAAAAAATGGAGATCAACTTGTATAGAAAAAAATGTTCCAGATACAAACTTAATTTACAACTCTCTGGAAAAAAATCTCTGGAAAAAACTCCCATTCACGACCCCTCCGGTGGCTGACGCCACCCCATCGGTGGCCTCCCGGCCGCGACCCCCCCAACCCCCCCTTTTTCCCCTCCCCCATCACCTCCCTCCCAGATGGGCGGCTCCAAACGCAACAAGAAGCTGTCGGTAAAACTTTCTGAACTCCACCGTACTCCCCACCCCAACCCCAAACCACTTTCCGATCCACCAAGCCCGTTCGATGCTATTCCTGAGGAGCTCATCAGATCCAACAATGCCAGACTAACCAACCTCCACACCACGCTGACCCCTGAGCTATCCTCACCGACCTCCTTCCCTCCGCTCCCCAGTCCTACAGCCTCCTCAACTCGCACTGCTTCTATTATCCCTGTGCCCTCTGCCTTGGTGGATGTTCCCATTTGCAATATTACGCACGCTCCTCTACATGACACTGTTCACCTCCCTACCACTGCCACTGAGACCAATCAAATTGATTCCCTCACCCCCCCATCACCAACACCGGGACCTCAGCCGAGTACAATAGCCCCTTTGGTGTCGTCACCCCCCCTGGATGACGCGCCGAGCCAAGACCTCCCCAACCCACCATCTGCCACAAACCTTTCTGTCATGACCCCCCAAAACCCAAACGACCTTCCAAATACCCTCCCCTCGCCCACTACCTAGACCGCTCAGCTACTAGAAAACCCAAAGGTCACCTATAAAAGTACACTCATTAACTCTCTGCATGGGAACCATGTCCAACTTGACTACTCCCCAGGTCTCGAAAGCGGCGTAATTCCCTTCTCCTGTGATGACGTGTCTGACACGATTTCTAAATGGAACCTGTCCCTGATCGGTTTTCCCCTTGGCTGCCCTTTGGCATACCATCGTATGACAAACTTCACCAGTCTATCCTGGAACCACATCGCCAAACCTAAGATACTCCGAAACGAGAATGGTATCTTCGTGTTTCAATTCGCATCTGAGGCTGACCTTAACACAATCCTTCTGAAGAGTCCCTGGACTATCAACGGCAACACCGCTCTACTACTCAAAAGATGGTATCACGGAATGGCTCTCGACTTTTCCAATCTCACCTCTGTACCAGTTTGGGCCTCGCTTCACGACCTCGACTACAGATTCTGGTCCCCTAAGATGCTTGCGAAGATCGGTTCCGCCATTGGTACCCCGATTCTCACCGACACTTGCTCGGCTAACCAGGACCGTCTCGGTTTCGCGCGCATCCTTGTCGAGATCCACGCCAATAAACCATTGCTGCGCAATGTCATGTTTGTTGGCCCTGGTGGTGAAACTATTCTCCAAAAAATCTCATATGATTGGCTTCCTCTCCACTGCCCCTCGTGCCTTATCTTCGGCCACCGCTGCAAGAACTCACAGCCCCACCACCCCACTGTCAAAACAACACGCCACATCCTCAATCGGAATGCAAGCACGAATTCCCCGAATCTCTCAAAGGAGCCCATCCTTCCTACCCCTCTCCCATCACAACGACTCCAAAACACTCCCATCCCAAACTCTAACACTACTATAGCCCCTCCCAGCCGCAATACCCAACTGCCTTGCCCTGGTAAGATACCCTTGGCTTGCACCGCCTCTGCTATAATCAACCCCCCCC